>VXBZ01000884.1:4088-14853 GCA_013399135.1 Heliornis fulica
GGGCCAGAGACCCCCCTCACGCTGGATTTTGCCTTGTTCCAGAGCCCAGGTGACCTCCCGGCCCAGGTCACCGCGCAGCCCGTTAGCGAAGCCCCCGAGTGCCTCTGCACTGGCCTCCCGGATGGAATTGCAGCAACAGGAGCTTCTGGGAGCCTCAGGCTTGGTCACTCCGAGTGTCCTGGCACCTCGGCAGGAGCCCCAGGGCACAGCAGAGCTCGCCTGGATGGTGCTGCAGGCTGGGGAACTGAGGCAGAGCAGAAGCAGCAGTGGGAGGTTGGAAAGAGCCAAGTGCTGAGCATGTACCACACAACCACCACACGGTGATGGGCTCCCCCTGTGCCCGGTGCAGCCTGGCGTGGGGAGCTGCAGAAGGGGACAGTGTAGCTGTGCCAGGCCACTCTCGAGGCCACCCCTCGCCCGACACCCATCTCCCCCAGCTTTGTGCAGCCTCCTTAAAGCCAAGCTAAGCCACAACTCGTTGGAGTAGGGAAGTCCACATTTAGACCTGGCAGCGATGACTTTCGGCCCTTCGGGCCTCCTTCCAGCAGCAGGTGGGTGTCACTCACAGCATCACCCCCCCCAGCTCCTTACCCACTGTGGAAAACGGCTCCAGAGCTGCTCCCCCACCTGCTCAGGAGAGCAAAGACCCCTCGGACCACTGCGGTGAGGACGCACCTGGAACACCACAAGGTTACTAGTGCCCAAAAGTGGCACCTGAAAGCGAACGGGGGGCGACCAGGGCCCCCAGCCTGCTCAGAGTCCGGGCAGGCAGCTGGGGGGGTCACCTCCCCCAAGCCCCCGGAATGCCGGGTCACCCCTCCATCCCCTCTCTGCTCCCCGTTACCGGCCTCCCAGCGCCACCTAACGAACGACACGGCGACCGGGGACGGGGACCTTCTCGGGTCAGCCGGGGAGGATGGAGAGCACCGGCGGGAGATGGGGAGGCAGCCTGGACGCCCGGCTGGAGCCTGGGGATGCAGGCGGCCGCGGAAGGGGGAGCTGGAGGTATTGAATACGGATTTACATAATCGCAATGATTCCTCCGCTGCCCATGATGCTCAGTCCTCCATCCCTGCCCTTCGCCGACCTTGATCATCCCCTGGCTTTCCCGCAGCCCGGCATTAACCCCAGGGCCTCTGCTAAGTTCTGGGTTGAGCAAGGACACAGGCTCTGCAAAGACAGACTCTCCCCTTCATCTGTTGTCACAGCCCAAGCACTACCCTGAAGCGTCCCCGGGTTGGGAACAGTCCTCTGACGTGCTCGGCGCACGCCCGGTGGCCCGACGGCTCCAGAAGCGCCCTGACACCCACATTCAAGGTGACGTGGAAGAAAACCCCGGGGACAAACCGGCTCCTCTGGCCCGTACCTGCAGCCACAGCCACCCCCTCACCAGCACGCCCCTGGCCGGGCCACCCACCCCAACGGCTGCTCCGCACCCCGAGCGCGACCCCCTCGCCTCCGCACCCCCCTTTCCCAAGCGCCTGTTCGCCTCCAAACCCAGAGCTGATGCAATCTCCTGCTCGAGAGTTCAGCTCCAGGACTGCATCAGCCCCAGACTAACGAGAGCCACATCACACCAGCAGCTGTTCCACAACAGCTTTATCACCCGCTTGCGTATGAGCTCCCCGTATCACATTTCCCGAGTTCCCTAACGAGCTTGCAAATGAGGTTTAAATAGAGAAGGAAGGGGGAAAAAAATTGAGAAAAGGAGGGAGAAGTCACAGATCTTCCTCTGATAAGGTGGGACCAGTGATGGGATGGCAGGAGGGTGCCCGGTGGGCAAACCCCCTGCCGGCAGCACTGGCTCCATTTGCCCTCTGCCTCCATCAGAGCCCCGGTTGTCCCCGACACGCAGCCACCAGCACCTGCCCGTTTACACAGGTCAGAGGAGCGGCTGCAAGCCCACAGCACACCCACGGGCAATGCGAGGGGACAGTGGCAGCGTGGGTGGCAGGACGGGCAGGGGAGGGGGCTGCGCTGACGCAGCCGCGGGGCCACCACGGATAGAGCGGATTACGGCTCACAGCTTGTAATCTGTCTTAAAACCTGACACCGTCACCACAGTCAATTTGGGCTAAGAGAAGCATTTAATAAGCTTCAAAAGCCACAGGTCAAACCCCCACCCCCCAGCAGCCCACCAGTGATCGAAGCCAGAGGCCTCACGGCACCAGTCAGCGCGGGCAGTGCCGACGAACGCAGGATCCCCCCGATCCGGGGCAATGACACACTCGTTGTCCCAATCCACCCCACATGCCACAACCCAACCTCGGCTCAGTGGTGGGAGGCAGAAAGCAGATCGATGCCCCTCTGTCTGCTGAGAGCTCACAGGAGCCAACGGTCCCCCCTGCACCGGCGGAGCCGCCTCGCTGGGCTGCCCGCCCCGAGGTTAGGGCGGTGACAGAGAAGTCACTCTAGTGGCAGGTCCGATTCAGCTTTCCTGGAAGGGTTTATTTAAAAACCAACTGTCATTAAAAGAAGCCTGCTGGCACGAGTGGCAAGGCAACCTCATCCGTGCAGCCGGCCCGGCCCCCCCCCAGCCTGCCCCGACCCACCGGCCGCTGCCGCTCAAGGGACGAGTCGCTGCAGGGGGAGCAGCCGGCTGCAGAGACACGGGGGCCAGCCAGCGGCCTCGGGTGTTGGCAAACACTTCAGGCACCCAGAGTTCATCGTTATTGGGGAGGTTCAAGTGTCACACACCTCCCTGCAGTGGTCACCAGCCTGGGGCACAACCCCTGTGCTCAGGAACCCTGCCAGTAACCCACCGGCGCTGTCCCAGGACAGAACCAGCTGGACCAGTGCCACGCTCCCGCTGCTGCTTTAGTGACCGATCAACTGCAGCATCTCCTGAGGCTCCACTATCTTCTCCCGGGGTTTGCCAGCAGCTTTGCCTCTTGCCACTTCAGCAGCATCTATCTTCTCCCAGTCCGAGAAGGAAACGGGACGGACCCCTGGGGTGATAATGAGAGAGGAGGGAGAAGTTAACCAGGTCAGAACGGGCTCAGCCTCATCAGCAGGGGCCGATGTGTGAGCAGATCCTGCCCTTCTCCGACAGGGCGTCGGGCTTCAGCCTCACGGAGGAGCAACAATTTCTATTGGGGCTGCAGGTTCCAGTCGACTTGTATCAGTCAGACCTTTGCATGCCAGAACACCGAGCACAGCATCACCCTGGGGGACAGAACACTTCCAGCTCACTGGTAAACCTCAGCAGTCAAGAGCAGAGCACACACACTTTAACTGAACGCTTTTAAACACAGCGGCAGCAAATTGCTCTCCTGGGCATTTTAATCTTTCCCCCAACTCTCTGGGGAGCTCACCAGGAAAACCACTCAGGAGCACCAGCTCGCTGTCCAGGCAGCTGACAGTGGCACTTTACCCCCAGTCTGTGATGCTTTTAATGGTCCTTCCCAGAAAGTGGCTGTTAACCTCAGCAATGACACCACGTTTGAGGGAACTCAAGTCCTGCTCTGCCAGGGCTCTGGAGCAGTGCAACACATTTCCACAGTTCAGGCTCTGCTCCCAAAAGCACCTCGCAGAACTCGTTGCCCCGGGATACTGAGAGCCAGGAGGAGTCTGGCTGCATCATAACTTCATGCTCCAGCAGCTCACCCCCCCCACACTGACCTCGGTCACGCAGGATGCTCCCCACGGCCCCAAAGCCTTCTCTGGAGGTGGACACGTCCAGCGTGCCCGCCTGGAGATCCTCCAGCACGGACTGGGCCGTGTCAAAGCTGTCATTCATGGTGGTGATGATCACGCCCGTGGGTCCTCTCTTCACCCACCCGCTGCAGTACAGACCTGCACGGGCACACGGAGCAGCCAGGCTCAGCCCAGGACCCGACAGGGACAGGGACCTATCCCTGGCCAGCAACACCACCAAAACCTTCAGCACTGCCTGTTGCAACGTGAGACACCCCTAACGTGAGCTGGGGACGGGCTGGTCTTACAGCCTGACAGAGGCAGCTTGTTCCCTGTTCCCCCCTCCAACTGAGGTGTCCAACCCCCTCTATCAGTGCCCTTGGTGAACAGCAGTTCCCAGCCCAAAGCCCCCAGCCCCCCAGCTGTGCTTGACACGTCCCACACGTCCCGCTGCAGATACAGACCTGGGACACCCTGCACTCTGCCAGAGCTGTTGGGGACAACGCCGCGCTGGGTGTCGAAGGGCACCGAGGGGTCCAGGGGCAGGCTCCGGTAGCCAATGCTGCTGAGCACCAGCCCACACTCCAGCTCCTCCACGTCACCAGTGGGGACGGCTTTGGCAGAGTCACCTGAGCCCTGAGAGAGGAAGGAAGAGGCTGCTGGCACCAGACAGTCTCCAGAGGCAGAGCAGCTGCCTCGCCCTGTCCCCTCCTGTCCCCTCGAGCCCCGGGTGTCTGCTAACCGCCTCTGCAGCAGCGGCACACAAAGAGCTCCCTTGGGACAGAGAAAGGCTCCTCTTGGTAGTACCAAGCCTGCTAGCAGCCACTCCAACCAGCCAGGGAACTCAAAGCTGGCACCCTGCCCCAGCCCTGCTAGGGCCACACCAGCCCCCCCAGCTGTACCTCCAGGCGGGTCAGGGCCAGGCGGACACCCCTCGCCCGCGTCCCGTCAGCAGTGGGCAGCACCTCCTGGGGGCTGCGGTGGAACTTCAGACCCCACTCCCGGGGGGCTGCTGCTGCCTGAACCTCCATGGCCTTCTCCCCAGGCTTCTCCAGGGCTGTTTTGACCATCAGCTCTGTCAGTCGCTTCCTGGGCCTGGGGGCATCTAGGAAGAAAGAGAGATCTTCAGGACAGAACCTCAGCAAAAGCCCCTCGGGCTTGGCACAGAGCCAAGGTCCCATCAGGGCAGTTCCAGTGGTACAAGCATCCCTTTGGAGTTTGTCAGGCTGATCTGACACCCCTCAGATGACAGACTGCAAGTCAAAGCGACCAGGAGAGCTCCTGAGACTTGAGGCCAGTGGGACACACAAATCAAAGCCTGTGATTCTGCTGTGTCGCTGGTGCTCGGAGGCAGCAGCCTGTGGAGAAAGCAAGTCTCTGGACACCCCTGAACTCAGTGTTTCCTCTTCAGCACCGCAGGAAGCTCTTAAATCAACAGCCTTGGGATCAATCCTGCAGGGTTCCCCCAGATCTCCTGCCCTCATCACTCAGAGAATAAGCATCACTCCCACACAGCAAAGCGGCCGCACAAACAGGCTGTTCCCTTGTCTTTCCAGCCTCCTAGTGCTCCAGGGAGCACTCACATGGTGGTGACCTGGCTTTCACGCTAAGCACAGGGCAAAGAGCTTCTCTGACACAAGCTCTGAGCATCTCCAGATCACTCCTGCACGTGCCAAGGCAAGTCCCTGCCTGGAGGAGAACGGGACAATTCCCTCACCTTTAATGGCATCTTCAAGGCCCGTGAAGTCAGCAGGGTCGAGGACAGGTCTGGCACCAGGCAGGTTTATCATCTCCCGCAGCTCCTGGGGATTGTGGGCAGGAAGATGTTACCTCTGGCACAGAGAGGTTGTCTGACAGCCCCGTGCCCTCTTCCCCAGCACTCCAGGCTAGGAGCCAGCAAAGGGGCGCAGAAGGAGGATGCCTGGGTTCCCCACCCATCCCTAGACCACCTCTCCCCACCAGGGATGGGCATCTGGGGGATCAGCTCTGGGAAACACAGCTGCCCCCAGTGCCCCCAGCCTTACCTTGATAGTGAAGGCAGCTTGGAGGGGTCCCCTCCTCCCAACCATCCAGACGCGCTTCACCTTGCTGCAGGCGAGAGCTGCCAGGGAGCCCTCAGTGATGTCCGTCTTCTGCGAGACAGAGAGGGAGAGTGGGACAAGGGCACATCTGGAGGGAGCTGGGGCAAGGCACAGCCTCTGAAGGTGACAGCTCAGCAGAAAGGGGGGCTGTGCACTCAGAGCACCCGGGCAAGTGTGGGAATGGGGCCACCTCCCTTGGCAGAGCGATCGCATGGCTCGAGCCTCATCACCGGCCGGGGCCACAACGCGCTGGAGGGGACGAGCCAGCTCCCAGTGGGGCTAACGGAGCACAGCCACTCTGGGGGGCCTGCAGATGCTGCTGGGTGGCTTCCCAGCTCAGGACACAGAAGCATTTGGGTGAAACCTACTGCAAGCCACAGCTCAGATCGCTGCCTGCATCGCCAGGGCTCAACTAAGGGCTGGCACCTTGCAGCAACTCCAGGCTCTGCTTCAATTGTGTGTGTGTATGCAGGTCACAGGAAGGTCACAGGAAGGTCTGTTCCACAGAAGATGTGATGGGAGGGACACCAAGTAACCAGGATAAACTATTCCACACCAATCTCTTTAACAGGAGACTGCCTGCACCCCCAGCACTCATTTCCAGCACCATGTCCTCCACGGCATTACATCCCAGCTGGCTTTGGCCAGTAGCTGGCAGAGCCTCCAACTTTTTTATTGAATTCAGACATTAATACAGGAGGTTGTTGCACAGCTGTAACAAACCTTGTGGCAGTTCTCTGTGAGGGAGAGCCTTTGCTGCTAACATCTGGGACAACAGCTGTACAGAGCAGGTGGTGCACACCAGCTCCCAGCTGTCTACAGTGCGGCCTGGCAGTGGGAGAAGTCCACCAGCTTGGACCAGCAACCAGTGTGCCCAGTGCTGCTAGCAGGAGCCAGGCTGCTGCCCTCGGCTATGGCAGAAGAAGCTTCTGGTTTGGGTGAGCAGCTCCTTTGTTTCACACAGGAAAGGAAGGGGTGAAGCTCAGTGGCCAACCTTCTAGGTACCAGCAGAGCCACCCAGAATGCTCTGCAGTGTCACTAAAGGCACGACCGAGGCCGTGATCACTCCCTGCGGGCTGTGAATCCTTAGGGAGCACCCCAGGGGCAACAGCCTTCCCTGGGGAAAAATCCCAAAGGCAACAGAGGCCGAGGTTTCAGGTGGGAACCAGCACCCACGCTGCATGGAGTGAATTTGGGTCCCTGGCTGCCTTCACAGGAGTGAGCACCCCCAGGACTCACCCGGAGGAGACTCAGCGGGGACAAGAGGAGTCGGGCAATATCCAGTGCCACGTTGCCATGACCCACAATCAGCGCCGTCTCGCAGCTCAGGTCAGGCTTCAGCTGCAGGGAGAGCAAGACCCAGCTGTGAGTGAACACACACCCCCACCATGTCATCTGTACCCTCAGACCTGCTCCCATCACCCAAATTCCATTCCAGGCAGCCTTTTTCCCCAGAAAAAGGCGATGCAGACAGGGGAAACCCCACGCCAGCCTCCTCCCCAAGCAGATGCAGGCACACAGCCACCCCAGCCCATCTCTCTCCCCCCTTTCCCTGCAATGGCATCTCTGCAAGCTGAGCTGTGTTGGCCAAAAATCCTCCCCAGGTCAAAGCAGAGCAAAATGACCCCCCCCAGGTTCCCATCTGGTCTGTCCAAAACACGCTGCCAACCCACAGAGCCAGCTAATCCGCTCTCACTGATGTGCAAATTGTTCACATTTCTACCATCTAAGAAGGATTTCACGTGGTGCCCTCTAATCTTTTCCAACTGCGGCCTTTCGGGACTGTATCAGGAGCTGAGCGCCTGCCTGTGGCCGCGGGCGGGGGCGCAGCGGCCGCTGTACTCACAGCCCGGTCCTCGGGCCGCCCGTTGTACCAGCCCACGAACGCCCGCGCCGGGTAGACACCGGAGAGGGTCTCTCCTGGGATGCCCAGCACCCGGTTATCATCAGCACCGTAACTCTGAGGAGGGAACAAACACAGTCAGAGATGTCACCATGTGCAGGGCTCGACACCACACCCCGAATCCCCTTCCCCAGCTGCTGCCAGGGACCCTGTGTGGCTGCCACAGGCTGGGACACTCAGTGGAGGGGCTAAACACAGCCCCAGCACAGGGGCTTTATCCAACCCATCCCCTGGGCTCCGCTGCCAAACCCGGGCTGAGGTGGAGCACGACACGCTGAGGACTGAGCGGGGACAAACCCACATCAGGCTGAATCAGGCATTGGCCATCACGGGGAAGAGGGTCCCCAAGTGCTGCCCCTTGCAGCCAGGTTTCAGAGACCTGACCTGCTGTCACACTCCAGCACATGTTCTCTGCAAGGCTTCAGACAAGCCTCAAAGCACCTGAGCTGTCCCAGGGCTGGGGAGACTTCCCAACCGTACTAAGGCACCCAGAAATATCTCCCCCCACCCTCTTCCCGAGCTGCCAGTGGGGAATAACCCAGCAGACCCTCCCCAGGACTTGTGGGGAGCCCGGGCCCCGAGGCACAGCACCCACCAGCACCACGGCGTGGTACGCCTGCCGCAGCTCTGCCACCGTGACGTCCCTCCCCACGGTGACGTTGCCATAGTAGGCGCAGCGCTCCGAGCGCGCCGTCTGCGTGAAGGCCTTGACCACGTTCTGCGGAGATCAAACGAGCGCCGGCAGTTACAGCCCAGCCAAGGACAAGGTCTGCTGCTGACAGGAGGTGCCTGTTCCCGTCACCCTCAGCCTTGGGATGCTTCTCCCCCTCCCTGAGTCAGTTATTCCGGGACTTATCTACCAACAGCCACAGATAATGCACGGGGAGATAAGCTGTGACTTGGCACTCGAGGGAGCTGGAGCAGCCTTTGTGGAAAAGGAGACCTGTGGAAAAGCAGCTGCCTGGGGAGGACCTGACCTCTTCAATACCTTCAGCCCCTCTGAGTAAACCCCTTGTAGGGGAAAACTCCTTCTCACAGGTTGCAAGGAGACCCACCTAAAACCCGTTCCATCAAGGGTGCTGCCTGACAGACCCCTTTCTGCCTGGCCCTCATCCCAACCCCTCCTGAAACCCACTCTACCAGGAGAGGACACAGCACAGGATGGTGCCCAAAGCCTCTTCTTCTGAGCAATGGGGCTACAGAGTGAAACACCCACCTCTTCCCCTGGAGCTCCAGCTGGACTCAGCCTGGTAACACAGACAGATATCTCCATACTGTGGACACTGCCCCAAACCCACGTCTGTTATGTCCACTCCTCATCTCTCAGCTCAGAGGGATCCAGGTATATTGGCCTGATGACCTCCAGGGGTTAAATGGGGAAACCATCCTAAGATAGTGCTGTGCCTGGATCTCCTGTGTCCTCCCACTGCACCAGCTTCACACCAGCACAGACACAGCCAATACCCATGGGTACAGCTCACACCCACCACCATCCACTTTCCTGGTACAAGGAAACCCATCCACACCCCTGGACCAGGCTGACCAGAGCAGGGAGCAGCACTTCCCATCACAAGCCCCCAGTTTTGACCCGCTGTCCAGAGACCCAACACCAGATGTCGCACATCACCTGGCAGCAGCTTTGCTGCATGTCAGGAGGGACAAGAGAGAGACCTCTCCAGGGTGACAGCACCACACCACAAAGGAGAGCAACCACCTCACCCACCCCACCACCAGTGCATTCAACCACACAGACAAGGGGAGGACATCAGCACCAACCTTCACTTCAGGGTGGTCTGGGGCCACCCCAAAACGGACGAGGCCAAAGGGAACAAGCAGCTTCTCGTAGATGTCCACTCGGGCCCCGCCATGGTGCTGCAGGAGAAGGAAATCACAGTTATGGGGTGAGGACAGAAAGGCCAGGTGAGCCCAGCAGCTCGGGAGGGACACACATCGCCTGGCCGCTGCTGGAGGAAAATATGGAGAGAGAGCTGCAGCAAGATCCTGAAGACAGGAGCAGCCTGGTCCAGGCTCTTCTGTGTGCAGGATGATGCTGTACCTGCCTCTGCCAGCTGAGACCATACGGTGCAGCAGAGAACACGACCCTAACCATCACCAAGTGTGTCTCAGAGGGGGCTCCATCCTCCTACCATCCATCCCACAGCCCCTCTTCCATGCTAACCTAGCTATCCAGTACCTGGGGGGCTGACAAAAGAGCCCCCACTCTGGCTGGGAAGCATCTGGCACAGCACCCTGGGTGCTGGTGGACATGCCAGGCTGTCTGCCAGCCCCTGGCAGAGGTGCCCATGCCCTGAGATCCCCACTGAGCTGAGTCACATCAGGGTTGGAGCTTCAGCTCCCCAACGCCACAGGTCCGGTGGAGCCCGGCAGCACCGGGCAGGGTGGCGATGCCTCCCTCAGCGGGCAGGTCCCTGCCCTCTCCCGCGGCCGAATCCCACCACGGTACCTTGAGGATGTGCTGAGCCGTGTAGAACCCGGCGGGGCCGCTGCCCACCACGCAGACACGGGGAGCCGGGAGGGACGAGGGCAGCCGCCGCGTCAGACCTGGAGGTGTGAAGGGCGGACAAGCCGTGACGCCACCGCTCCCTCCGGCCCGGCACCGACCCAGCGGAGCTCGAATCCCCCCTCCCCGCGTCGGCCATCCCCGCTGCGGGCAGCCGTGCTTCGTGTGCCCGGGCCCCCCGAGGACGGAACGCCCCGAGGTCGAGGTCCGCGGCCTCGGCGCTCACGGCCGGACGCGCTGGGGGCGGAGGGAGGCTGGCGGCTGCCACCGGGAAGCGACCGAGACACGGCCCCGGCCCCGCAGCCGGGGGTGGCGGTCCCGTCCCTGGGCGCAGGGCAGGGTGCACGGCCCGACCCCGCAGCGCCGGAGCACGGGCCCTGCGGTCCCGGTTCCCCCGGTACGGCTCCTCCGCGGCGCCTCGGGCTCGGAGCCCCGGTTCTCCAGGATACCGGCTCCCCACGCCGCCGGCTGCCCGGGACCCCCCGGGGCCNCGGCCCTCCAACACGCACCGCCCGGTCCCATCCCGGCCACCGTCGCCGCCCAGTCCGATCCCGCCTCCCTTTTCTTCGCCCCGCCCCGCCCCTCCTCTCCCTGCCGCACCCAATCGAAAGACGGGACGCCGTT
>VXBZ01000884.1:34247-80131 GCA_013399135.1 Heliornis fulica
AGTGCTCAGCCCCACCACCTCACGCAGGGTTGAAGCAGCCCCAGCTTGGGGACACTGTCCTCAGTGGCTGGTCCCCCCAGGGAAGGAGGTTTGGGCACGTGACACCCCTGCACTCGGAGCCGAACACCCCGGGCCGGGTGAGTAACCCCTCGAATACCGGCTGCTGCTCTGTGACCCGGTGCCTGCGGATGAGGCGGCACCCAAGGGCCCTCTCTGCAACTCCAAGATGCCTTCTGGGGAGGGCAGGGGGGGGTCAGCCACCCCCAGACATGGCTCATGGGCACCACCAGACCACCTTCACCCCTCTCCAGGTTGGCTTTTGCTGCTCCATGGGTGCTGCCAGCCCCGCTGAGCTCCTCCAGGAAGCCTGCGCACACCTCGTGGGTACCACCCCGGGGTGCCACTGCCACCCCAGGGCTTTCGTGAGGGATGCTCAGCACGGGGCCGGGCTGTCCCTGCTCCTGCAGACGCTACCGCGGAGCAGCAGAGCTCCAGCCACGGCCACACCGGTGCTGCTGCCGGCACCCTGCCGGCACCCTGCCCGCACAGGCTTGTATAACCTCTTACGTCAGGCAGCGCTGGGCTGCGGCCGAGCCGGCTCCTCCCTCCCTGCCCGCACCCGCCTGGCACCACAGCTGATCACAGGGCACAAAGCTCCGGGGTCCCACTCCCTGAGCACNAGGCTTGTATAACCTCTTACGTCAGCGCTGGGCGGCGGCCGAGCCGGCTCCTGCCTCCCTCCCTGCCCGCACCCGCCTGGCACCACAGCTGATCACAGGGCACAAAGCTCCGGGGTCCCACTCCCTGAGCACCCCTGCACCTGCTGGGTGCCCCGTGGGCTCCTCTGCCCGGCAGCCTTCCCACGGGGATGCTCCCAGGCGCTGTCACCTCGTCCCTGCGGTGACCCGAGGATGCTTGTCCTCCCCTATGGGCGGCTTCAGGGCACAGCCCCGCTTCACACTCGTCTTTGAAAGCAACCAAACAGGGGATGGGATGGTTCCATGCCTCTCCCAGGGGAAAGGGGCAGGATGCAGCCAGGGCTGCTCCCTGGCTGGCAGCAGGGACAAGCCCAGGGCAGTAAGCCTCCACCTCCCCAGCCATCCCTGGCCTGCTTTCCAAACCTGTCCAGTCGGGTTTTGGGGTGCTGGAGGTGTGTCAGAGCACGGGGCAGCGGGGTGAAGGCTACCGAGCCCCAGAGCACACGGGTTGCTGTGCCAAGAGCAGCATGTGCTGCTCACCTCCCCCTCCCACCCCCCAAAACCTGAGGAATCCCCATGGGGAGACCTCAAACGCGGGTCCAACCCGTGGCTGGCTGATGGCTGTCAGTGCCCCTGAGGGCTGCACAGCACCCACAGAACCCACAGCCGGGGTCTGCACGCCCCAGGGTGCCAGTGGCCGAGGCCATACGCTGCTGCCCAGCACCCAGGGCTGCCCCTGGGCATCACTGTCAGGGTGCAGAACGCCGCGGGGGGTGGTTCTCGCTCCGTGCGCTTATGTAAGGGAGCGGAGCGCGGAGGGGTGAGCCCAGCTTTATAGGTCAGAAGATGGAGGTGCGGGGCCGCCAGGGGATTGGGCTGGGTCAGCCCGTGAGTCAGTGGCAAAGGAGGGCCCGGCACGGCGGAGGCTTTATTAGCTGAGGAGGGGTGGAGCGAGGCTCCGCAGGCGGGCGAGGAGCCACGCCGAGACGAGGCATCGACGGAGCGGGGTCTCGCTTTCCCGCCTGGTGCATCCCCCAGCAGCCCGACCTGCTGGCGATGCGGCCCCTGCCCCACTCCTCCTCCTCCTCCTCCTCCTCGCCGTGCCCCTGACGGGCGGCCAAGCCCCTCGCCGCAGCCCCGAACGCGCCCACGGAGCAGCCAGGAAGGTGGTGATGGAGCAAGGTCAGTGAAACAGGTTTCTCCTACCTGGGTCCCTGGAGCAGGCGTCCTTCCCGGCGCGGGCTGGGAGCTGCAGACTTGTTGACAGCGGCTCTCGTTAGCCGGGTTATTGCGCGGGGCTGAGGGCTGGGTGCTCAGCACCGGTGCTGGGGGCTCGGATGGGTGCACGGTTGCCCAGTGCATCTCCCGGTTCATCCCCGGGGAAGGTGCTGCACGGCATTCCCTGGGGTCGTGGGACCCCACCGGAGTCCCCCCACCCTGGGAGGAGTGCTCTGAAACACCGAGGCTGCGTGCTGAAATGATGGGTGTTCACACAGCAGCTCTGCTGTGCTGGGGACACGGAGGACTTTGGGAACAGCATCCCTGGCTGTCCCCGGCGCCGCTGCCTGCAGCCGCCCCCGGTGCTGGTACGGCAGCCGGGTGGCTGGTACCAAGCTCAGGGGTTGTTTGTGGCTGTGGAGAAGAGCCAAGCTGGGGGTTTGCTGCAGCAGAGGTAAAAGGCAGCATCCAGGCCCGCTGCCAGGATCCGTTCCCTGCCCCGGTCAAACCTTTCACCGATGCGCTGGAGCTCCCCCGGCGCCGCGGTGCTCCTTGCCAGCAGTGCCCGCGGCACCGCGCACCAGGGCTGGGGAAACACAGAGGTTGGACACCTGTCTGTGGGTGAGCGTCCAAAAGGCAGCCAAAGAGCCTGGGGGCACAGTCCTGCATGGGGTGGGGGTGGGGGGGAGTGCAGGTGAGGGTCCCTGCTGCCAGCCTCGGGTTTTGCCATGACTTGGCTGTGCCAGCCAAAATCCACCACTTCCCAGCGGTGCAATAATGGGTGGGGAACAAAGGGGTGTTGTAGCAGCAGGATCTGTCCCTGACACCTCCTGTGAGGGCAGAGCCCTTCCTTGGGCAAGAGCCCGCTGCCAGCGGTGCCCTGCTGCAACCTCTACCCGGGCACTGGAGGGTTGCAGCCTTGCCAGAGCCAGGGAGGGATGTGAGATATCCATCCCCACCAGAGCTTACATGCTGGGGTAGGACTCACTGGTGGGTTTAGGTGGTTTCTGGGCTGGTTCCCCCCTTGCAGCCTCGTGCTTGCTGCTCGGTGCAGCGTGGTGGTGGTTCGGTGGACCAGGTGTCTCTTCTGGTGATGGTTGTTCCTGGTGCCACCAGGACCTCTGGACTGGTGGCTCTGCAGGGAGCGGAGAGCGCGGGTGAGGTGGAGCTCGGCATACTGCAACAGGGAACGTAGCTCTCGAAGTGCATCCTAAACAGTTGGGCTTAGCCAAAGGTCAGGGAGTGGGAGCAGCACAAAGTTGTCCCTTTTCTCCAAAAGCACGGGAGATGAGGAGGAAAGCCAGGATCACTGCTGCCCACAGAGCTGCCCCGGGGCCCAGGCTGGCATGGCAGGGCTCTGCCATGAGCCCCATGCCCCAGCAGGCACCGACCTGGCCCCACGGCAACCCCCCGTGGTGCCTTCTCTGCTCCTCTTTCTCCTGCTGGAGTGTCCAAGGCAGGACATACAGGCCCTGCAGGGCACCAATCCTGCATTGCTGGTGTTTACCCAGCTGACTGCATGGGGCACAGCCACCTCCACGGCTGTTGGGGCAGGAGCTGGGGGGAAGACATCAGTTTTCCAGCTCCAGGTGACCCCATAACTCCCCTTAGTCCCCAGCTCACCCAGCCCGAGTGGTGAGGGGCCCTGGGGGGGTGGGTCTCGCAGTGGGGGCATTTCCTCACATGCTTAACCCCCCCCCCCAGGGAGCATCTCCCTGCCCTGCTCGGTGTGAATAGGCTGCTCCAGGCAGAGCACCGACGGGCCCAGGGCACTGGTGCTGCCCACACCCCGCTCTGCCAGGGATGCTCGGTGCCACCTGCGGGTGCGTCCCTGTGTCACCCCAGCCAAAAGCATCTGGGTGATGGGTACCAGGACAGCGGGTACCGGGGAGCTCGTTCCAGCCTGATGTTATCACCTCATATCTCACTCACATCAATGATTTGCATGAAGTAGAGGTGGAAAATAATTGGCCCTGTCCCTACCTTCAAAGCAAGCGACACTTGGCTCCTCCTGCCTTCCCGGCCAGCTCCCCCTCGGAGGACGTGCTGAGCTGTGCCCATGTCGTTGACCTTTGGGGCACTTTGGTTTTGGAACAGCCACCTCAGAGGGTCCCCAAAACCGTTGTGGAGGTGCTGCATCCAACTCAGGATGTATCAGAGCCACATCCAGCCCTGCACTCAGCTGCCAGGGCATCGTGCCAGGCACGGCACACGGGGCACAGAGCTCCTTCCCGCTGGCCGCCTTCCCGCAGCGCCGCTTACTCAGCCGCCGGGCCAGGAAGTGAATGTCCGGCGGGATGGGCAGGAAATAGTTAAGCAAGTGGCCCGCAACGGCCCGTGCTGGCCTGGCAGGTCCAGGGACGCTGGACCCCAGCGTCAGCCTCCTCCGGTGCGAGGAGCACGGGCAGGGCTGAGGACTGGGTGCTCCTGGCAAGGGAGTTGCCTCCCGTGGGACCTTCTGCCTGTGGGACCTTCTGCCTGTGGGACCTTCTGCCTGTGGGACCTACCTGGTGTCCTGCTGGTGGTGCCATCTCGGTTCCCACGTGGCGTGGCCGGACACCCGGTGCGGTGGGGGGGAGCAGCCCATCACCCCGGTGCTGCCAGCAGCCGGGGGGGGCAGCCGTGTCCCTGCTCACTGCTGCCACGCTCACTCGGTGCCTGCAAAGCCGCATCTCCAGCACCCTCGGTCATCCCCGAAAGCCTCCTGTGCCACCTCCCTCCTCCAGCCTGTGGTCTGGGGGTCCGGCCAGCTCCTAAGGACCTGGAGACAAAAGCAAGTGCCAACACATCCCCTTCAGAGCAGCCACACGCTGGGGCTGCTCTGAAGGGGATGTGTTGGCACTTGTGAACCGGCAGCACTTCTGTGAGGGACGCTGCCCCAGTCGAGGAGCCAGCTCAAGGACAGGGTGTCCGTGTGGTGGCTGGGTGGCTGACACGGCCCCTTGGCCTCGCTCCCCACACTGCACCTCCTGCAGCTTCAGGGACAGGAAAATCCATGTTCCAGCCAGACCCAGGGGACTGGTTTTGCTGGGAAGCCCAATTTAACACGGGCATAGGGCAGCTCGGTGTTGGGCTTGGAGCATGAAGGGACGGTGTCCTTGGGATCACAGGGGTGATGCTGCCATCCGCTGCCACGGTGCCCGCAGGGCCTGTGCGGCGTCCGGCCGCCCGGGCACCACGGGCAGGCCCGGCCGTATGCGAAGGTCGGTGTTTGCTCCTGGCAGCACCGGGTCGGGGAAACCTGCTGCCTGGCTGGGTTTCTGTTTGGGAGGGTATTTCAGGGTGTTCTCCAGGGTGTGCCAGCCCCGGCCTCCACCCTGCTTTCACAAGCGCCCGCTCCCAGAGCAGCTTGTTGTTCTCGGCCGCGGAGTGGGTGCAATTAGCACCAGCGAGGATCCCCGGCGAGGCCGGGCTGCTGGCGGGCAGAGCAGTGACAGGGCACAGATGTGCTGAGGACCTGGGCACAGCCACGTCCCCTCCCCGTGCCCAGGGCAAGCAGAGCCCGGTGGGATGCAGGGGGAGCTGGACATGGGGATGGCTCCTGGGTCAGGGGTCCTGCAAGGGCCACACCCCCACGCTGTGAGGGAGACAACCTGGTTGGAAGCTGAGGACTTAAGCCATGTGCCCACAGAGCGGGTGCCCGGGCCTGCTGGTGCCTCTGGCAGCCAGCCTGTGCCCCCCAAGCATGGGAGCTGTGTGCCTGAGCCCATTGCCTGCGTTCCACAGCGCTGCCATGTTGGTGTCACGGCTGTTTTGGTCTCTGGAGGTGCCACATCGGTCTCAGGGCTCGGTGATCCCAAGCAGCACTTCTGGGCTTGGTCTTATCTGCGCAGAGACGTGTCCCATGGGTACTGTCATGTCATCCAACCTTTTCACTGGCTCTTTGGAGGAAAGACAAGTTGAGGAAGGGATCTTTGTAAGCATCAGCTCAACATCTGCACCTGCTTGGGTGCTCCTAAGCAAAAAGGCAAAGTTAGGGTGTGTGCAACCCCCAACGGCCTGGCAGCCCCCCAGTATTGGCTGCATCCCTATGCCAGCCCACAGACAGCTCTGGGAGGTGCCAGGCCAGTAGATCCAATTCCCCATCATACACTGGGTAAACTGGTCCCCATGGCACTGGAGTGATTTGCTCCCCTGCTGCCCCTGGCACAAACCCACGTCAGGATTCACCCTGGGGAGGTTGGAGCTGGTTCATGGCAGGCAGCCAGCGCTCTCGGCGATCCAGAGCAAGGGCAGAGGGCTGGGATGAAATCCCACACGTGCTTGGGAAGGGGGTGCAATGAGCCACCATCTCCTCACCTGAAAACCAGCCTTGACTTAGAGCCCCTGCTCGGTGGCCCTCCCTGTGCTGCCCCGCGAGCAGTGGGTCCCATCCTGCTCTCCCCGGCCCGGTCCCGGCAGAGGGAGCTGTGCCACTAGAGAGCTCAGTCACCGTGCTCCTCGCTGGGGTGGCAGTCCCAGGCCTTGGAGAGGGACCAAGGGAAACAGAGCTGGGGCCTTCAGCACAGTCTTCACAGACAGAGAGAGTGCTGACTCAGCACATCTCATTACTCGACGTTTTGTCTGGAAATCAAGCCAAGAGTTAGGCAGAATTCATAAATATATGACACATAAAAGTACTTTTAGCAGAAAAAGATCCAAAGCCCTGACCTTAAGGAGCTCCTCTCAGTTTGTGTCCACGCAGAAGGACCGTGGCTGCAGCGGTGGCGTTTAGCTGAGGCCAGAGCACCTCTGTGTACAGGGCACGGGGCTGGAGACCCCGCTCCAGTCTGGGGGGTCTTCAGCCTCCTGCGAGCAGCAGGACAGGGCCTGGAGTATTTCTTGCTTGCAAGGAGTATTCCTCCTCCCCTCCACACACACGGCACAAACAGGCTGGGAGCGGTGCTGTGTCACACCAAACAAATCCCCCTCCTCCCAGCGTGACACCAGCCCCTGCACAGCTCAGAAGGGACAAGCAAGGTCCAGATCCCAGCTGGACCCGGGGTGAGCACCCCCAGACTGGCAGGAGTGGCTGGGCTCAGGTCCTGCCTTATCACTTGAGATGAGGTGGGGTAAGCAGTGCCGGCGCAGCGCCGCGTTCCTCTGACCGGGTAGTTTGTATCACAGCCTGAGCAGGTACCCTGTGGCACAGGCTGTTGACTCTCTCCCCTTAAATGTGTCACTGCCCTGGTCCCCATCCTGCTGCTGCACCCCAGAACCACTTCAGCCACCCAGGAGCCATCCATAGATCACGTCTGTAAGCTGGGGCAGTGGATCAGGGGGCTGAGGACTCTCCCAGCGAGGGATGTGATGGGTCTGCACAGAACACCCAGTGCCACGGCTCAGAGCTGCCTTCTAGCACTGATGCATCAGGGGGCTTGGAAGAGGCTCTGTGTTGCAGGCTGGTGCTACTGAACATCCAGGGAAGCTCCTGGGATGAAACACAAGGTCCTTGACACACAAACTGCTGATGCAGCACCTCGCCCTGGAGAGAGGGGACAGGAGCGCTGCCCACTTGGGACAGACATTCGGCCACCGGCACACAACCACCGCCATGTTCAAGCCACCGCCTCCACTTGGGATTGTCACCCTCGGGACAGTGCTCATGGACATGTTGAGCAGCTGCTGCCTAAAGCCAGGGCTGGCACATCTCCACAGCCCCAAGCCATGGTAGTCAAAACTCCCTCCCCAAAACACAGCACCAAACAACGCGACCGAGAACCCGGAGAGACACCAGGACTCCCCATCGCTCTTCTCCAGCCCAAACTCCAAATCAACCACTTGCTCCAGAGGGAATGAATTGTAATTATTTATTTTGGGTCCCTTTGAAAATACCATCACGTATCTCCTTCCACTCATGGCTTCGTGTGGTCTCTCAGCCTGTGACAGTGTCGTAGCCAGCTGTGGGACACGCTGCTCTTCCAGGGGGCAGGTGACCATTGTCCCTTCAAGGTCGGCAGGTTGGAGCTGCCTGGTCCATCTCAGCAGCCGCCTCCACACCAGGAACCGCCTGGGAGCATCGCACAGACGGGGAGCAGAGCAAGAGGGAGACCAGAGGGGCTGGTGGGGGTGGCTGTAGCTCTCAGCTGCCCCAGGAAGGGAGTCTCTGGCTTGTGTTTTCTGGCAACTTAGAACTTCGTTTGTTTCTCGATCGTTAAAATAAAAAATTATAATAAAAATTAAAAGGATGCTGCTGCTGCTATCTGCAAAGGGAAAGAGAGAAAACATCCATCAGCACCCTGAGGATCCAAGGCTGAGCTGTACTGAAAGCCTGCAGCCTGAGCAGGCAGCGTGTCCCCCGGCACTGGAAGCCTGGGACGCCCACCCAGCACAGTGGTGTCACACCAGCGGGGGTGTCAGTGGATCTGAGAGTGGGGAGGGCCACACTGATGCCCTCCCTTCACCTCTGCAGCAGGCACACGTCCTTCCAACCAAACCCTGGGAACACCATCATTCCAACCCCGGTACACAACCTCCAAAGGTCTGAGTAAGACCTCAAGCACCTGGGGAAGGATTCCCAGTGCCACCGGGCACTGTCGTCACCCTGCTCCCACCGGGAATTACGGTTGATTTCCTAACACCTTCCAGAGGTGAAAAGTCAAGCCAAGTGGTTGAAAATCCCGGCTACAGGACTCAGAAGAATCAGACCACAGAGCATTCACGTAGGTATGAAACAAAACAAGGGCTTCACGTCCTGCCCAGCCGCACTGGGGCTGTTGAGTAATGAACTAAGGCTATTGCCACCTCTCCAAACTCTCATCCTTTCCACACGAGCAGGAATTTGCCCACACAGAAGCACTGAGGTTACCTGGGCTCCTACTCCTCCAAGTGGATTGAAAACAAGACATTATGTTACCCACATCTCCACCTGCTGAAGGGTTTAATCGCTCAGAGGCCTCAGCTCCTACTTACAGTTCGGTGTCTACAATGACATCTGGCTTCTCCAGAGTTTGTCGTCTCCTCTGGATGGCATCCACAATCTTTTTCCTGGGGCCCAAGGGGATATTGATGCTCTTCAGGTCGTTGTCTGAACACAGCATGAGGGCCTCCAAGTCAATCTTCTCCTTCTTCAAGATGGAGATGAACTCAAACATGTGCAAGGAAGCCAGAAAAGTCTCCAAGGGGCTGGTGTCCGGTTCGTCGTCGTCATCTAAGCCCAGCTCCACCTCATCCCAGGGGAGCTCCTCGGCGTTCCTCTCCTGCAGGCTGTTGGCACTGCCGATGCTGTCGTTGAGACTTGGCGAGCGCTGCAGGCGGCTCCGCAGTCTGAGCCCCCCCCCATCGGCGCTGTCCTCGCCCGGTGCCTCCTCCCGGCCGATGCCGAAGAGCCCGCTGCTGACATAGTTGCGCCGGAACACCATGGTGCCCAGCCCAGGGCGGGTGAACAAGGAGTCGTGGCCAGAGTCGGTGCTGACTTCTGAGTGGGCCGAGTCCATGTGCAGACCCGGGTCGCTTATGGCACGGGAGACTGTGTCTTCATCTGAGAGGAACATGTCCCTGATGTTCCTCCGGGTCCACTCCTTGGGGCTGGCGTACGTGCCCTGCTTGACAAACATGACGTCGTTCCCCAGCTGCAGCCCGGACAGAGACCTCACGCTTTTCCTGCCATCCTCATAGATCTTGAACGTCCCATCCACCTGCTTCTTCTTCTCCAGCTTCTTCTGTATCTTCGTCTTCCCCTTGGCTGTGCCGTGGATGGTGGCCTGAGAGTATGGCAGGGAGGTCACCATAGACATGTGTTGGAACTTCTTGCTTAAGGTGCTACTTGAGTAGCTGGAGAAGCTCATGGTGTCTGAATTGTCTGACATCTCCTTTCTGTACCGCTTCTCCATCCTTTCGTGGTGCTTCTTCTGCAGCTTCACGCAGTCCTTAATCCTCCGCTCCGCGTCGCGGAAGGCTTTGTCCTTCAGCTTGCTCACCAGCTTGGGGTTGAGGCTGCTCTGCTTGGCAGCGATAGAGTCCAGGTACCGCACACACTCCATGTGCCCCTTCATGGCTGCCATGTCCAGCGGGGTGTGATAGTCGTTGTCCAGGCACCAGATGTTGGCCCCAAAGGAGATGAGGAAGGAAAGGCAGTTCAGGTGGCCGTTGGCTGCTGCCAGGTGAAGAGGGGTGTTCCCCCAGATGTCACATTTGTCGGGATCCCCCCTAGACAGCAAGAAAAACAACGAGTGAGCGTGCAGGCATGGCCAGCAGACTCTTCTGAGATATCCTGGAGGTACAGGGGTGGATCAGCACCACGAGCTGTTGCCTCCTCAAAATAGGAAGCTGTGAGCCTCCAACCCAACAGCTTAATTCTAAGGGGGTCTTCTGGAGCGGTGTACCACTGACATGGAATCACATGCCTGACACACGAGTCTCTGATTATTTCTGTGACTTGCATTTAGCTCTGAGGAAACAGTGTTCCTGCATCAAACTGAGTTTTGGAGGGTCTCAACTCAGTCTCTGAACATCCCAGATCTGAGATATGGACCTGATTCTGGCTCAGCTTGTTTTGAGATCTCAAACCCCAAGCATTGTGTTAAATGCCAGTCTGATTGATCTTCAAAACTTGGCTTCATTCAGATTCTGTGGAGACACATCCCAAAATACCTCACCACGCCCCACACCACGTGTGGGACACCACGTGTTCCCACCACAGTGGCAGCACCTTCACAAAACAGCCACCCTGAAACCCACCAGCTGCTGCCCCTTCCCCCCTGTGGTTCACTGGTGCCAGGGGAGTTGGGGCACGAGAGGGCAGGCAGGCAGTAGAGGATAAGAGCAGAGTTGTTGGCATCAGCCTTGGGGTTGGGCCTTCGTGGGGTGTTGCTGTACCGCGCTCGGTGTCGATTGCCCGGCTTGAAGCTCGTTGGCATTAGCACATCCCGAGAATCCAGTTTCAGAGAAAGTGGAGTTCATGTTTCCAGCTCCTCAAGAGCTGGACACTCCACTAACACCATCAGCATCTCCCCACACCATGCTGGCCCCTACCCCAAGCTGCTGCCGGGCCATGCCCACACCTCCTGCCTGCCGTGGCGGGATGGACACACACCTAGGGGCGAGGGCAAGTCCATCCTCCTGGAATTCCTCTGTATTTATGATTGCTGAAACAAGAGCCAGTTCACACCCTGCTGGCACCAGCCCTCGCCCCAGTGCGTGTGCTGGTGATACGCAGCCGGCAGCGCTGTCTGTCAGCTCGGTGCTCTCCCGCCGCGCTCCTGGATAAGGCAAAGCCCTTCATCAAGGCTGAGCAGCTCCACCACCTTCAAGAGCATCTCTCTGTAAGCAGAAGGGCTCTGGCAGAGCACCGGCTCAGCACAGCTCCTGCCTGTTTCCACCCTGTCCTTTCAATAATCCCAAGAGGAACCAGGCACTGTCCCTCTGCCACCAAGACCTCAGCTCCGAGCCCTGGTGACACCAGGAGCCTGGAAAGCTCGAGGCCTTTGGCCAGCGTTACTTTACTCTTTGCTTCTCTTTGGGGAGAACCCTCTCCCAGCCCCCATGTCTCCATGCTACAGCTCATCTTCAGGGAACAGCAGAGCTGGATGAAGCAAAGCCACCCAGCCAGTGCCACCCAGCCAGTGCCAGGACTAGTTCCCAGCCCCCAGCTTCAGCCAACGTCTCAGCTCTGTAGTACTGCAGGGAAATCATTCCACAAAAGGCAGAAGCAGTAACAATGGCATCCAGAGGCTGAGCTGGAGATGATTTGGACCCAACACACGAGCTTCCTGGCAGTGTTCCCCGAGAGCTGCTTCGAGGTCTGCTCAGCTTTCCCCCTGTGGGACCATCAGCAGTCGCTCTCCACCACACACGGATTTTCACAAAACTTTACAACCACAACCTTGAGCCCACAGCCAGAGTTACTCAAAGGGCTCAAAACTGTGCAAGGGCCAAAACCATCCACAAAAGCTGCAGGACTTCTGTCTCCAGAGCCTTGGATATCTCTCACAGATGCACAGAAAGGCTTCAAGGATGGGTGGTGGGGAGGAGGAAGGTCATGGGATTGAGGAGCGTGAAGCCAGCAGAGGGAATCTGCCGACAGCCTGGCAATGCCGAGTCCCCGCAGCGGTAACTCCCCAGCCCTCGCCTCTACCCTCGTAGTGACATGTCCAGGCTGGGAAATTCATGGCAGGATAAATATTTGATGAATTGCAAGAAAGGAGTAAATTATTGATGGGTCTGGATTAAAGAGCCAGTGACACTGGAACTGCCGGGGGTGGCAGAGGGACTCCAGCGCGTGAAGGGCTGTTGGTTTGTTTACGTGTGCTCTGAACAGGCACATGTGTGGGCAGAGGGGCCAGGGCACTGTGAAGGTCCCAACAGGTACCTGTGACTTAGCTGTGTCCTCACCAGAAACAATCTTGCTCCCAGAGCCGAGCCTCTGGGTGTCTGATCCGTAAAGTACATCCCAGAGCCCGGCCTCCTCTCTGGCTCAGGCGGCAAAGGGAGGTCTTGAGAGCTTCCTATTTGAAGATCTACTTCTTCATATATAAGATCTACTTCCCTCATGTGTTTTACCACCTCAGAGAATAAAGTGAGGGGAAAGAGCACCAAAACCAGCTTTCCCTGCACATTCCTGCTGGCTGGAAACAGAGGCACGAGAGCAAAATTAGGTGTTTATATCCCTTTACCCATGAACCTCTGCCACAGGCGCTGAAAGCGCTTCAGTAGGAGGGAAGAGCGAGCGGCAGAGCCAGAGGTGTCTGATCCAGGGCAGATAATGGACATCAGGCTGCCCCTCTGGCAGGTGTCTGTCCCAGCAAAACTTCACCTCCGGGGCGCTGCGCAGAGAGATGCTGACTGCAGGGGCCACTAAGTGGGAACCTATTTTAATAACAGGTGTGGGGCGCAGCGCTTGTCGACTTCAAGGCGTTTCTGAGGGCTGAGTCAGCTCCTGTAATAATCATTATTTAAAACGCTGTTAATTGAGCCCCTTAGGTGGACGTGTGCAGGTCCTGAGTCACTGGGACACTCACACACACTCCCTTCCTGCTGGTTTTCCCCCTCCAGTTCTCCCACGGGATCCCAATTAGCCGGGAGTCCAGCGGCACTCACACACTGCACGTGTGGAGTTCCTCCGATAGCAACGGGCTGGCTCACCCCGCCCGGGGTGGCGCCGAGGATCGGGCCCTCAGGCCAGGGCCCAGCTGGCTGCGGGGGTCTCTGTCCCCTGCAGACGGGGTTTGGGTGTGGGAAGAGGGGGAGACCCGTCTGTGGCTTGAGGGGAAGAGCCGTCGGCTTCAGCGCGGTGACCCGAGCAGGGCCTGGCAGCGAGCGGACGGGAAGAGGCTTCGGAGCCTCGGTGCCTGTATCCCGTACCCAGGCTCTGCCCAGGCGGTGCCAGCTCAAGGGCTCAGCTCTGCTCCAGGGTCAGATCCCCAAGTCCCAGCACGATGCTGTAGGTAGTTTATCTCATGGCTTCGTGCCTCTCGTGCCAGCGTTACTGGCACTGGTGACTATCCCTGGTGGCCGTCCCCGTGGTGGTGCCTCGGGGCACGTCAACCTGCGCCGTGTCCGGAATCCAACTTCCAGCCGCCAGGTGAGTTGCTGGAAGCGAGGAAACTGCCACAACGCCCCACCCTGCTCCTTCACCTTCCCGGCAGGTCATCACGCCGGGGAAGGTCCCCACCAACACGGTCACGCTGCTCCTGGCACCCACGTGGCCATCAGCAGGAGGATGCACATCACCTTCACGTGCCTCGCTGCAACCCTGCCCGGCCAGCAGCATCACGGCCAGCGTGATGCTGCTGCAGGGAGCTGCATCACGCTCCTGACATCAGCCCCTGACATCAGCCCCTGATGTCAGGAGCCACCTCAGCCCCTCCAGCCCATGGCTGAGCCACTGGCACCCCTCTGCCACTGACACCCAAAGCATCCGTGACCCCGTAAGGAGGGAAACTGAGGCACGCCTCCGCAAAGACACGCCGGGTGACAAAGCTGAGTGCAGACTTGCCTAGCAGAAAGACACATCCTCACCTCCCCTGAGCTCCACTCCATGGCAGGAATGTCCTGGCCGTTCCCAGCTGAGGGGCCCAGCCCCACGGTTAACTGGAACTGGACTGGTGCCCAACAGACCACGCTGAAGAATCACGGCCTCTGAGGAGCTGCGGTGCTAAATGCCAGCCTGCCTTTTCCCAGCCATCACGTTAATTGAGTTTGCTTCCCTCCGCGGAGCCCAGCCGGGAGAGAGAAAAAGGCTTTTTGTCTTGCAAACGAGAAGGATGAGCCGCTGCTGCTGTCTCCGACCCAAACCCTCCCTCCATCCCCACGCAAAGGTGGGCAGGGGCACTGACACACTGCTGGTAGCTGTGGACAGAGCCACGAGCCTGCTTCGTTACCCCCTTCTGTGGGAGTCGAGACAACGAGCTCCCCCAGAGGGTCCCCCAAAGGGTTTATTGCACTCTCTTTCCCCCTCCCCATTTCAGCCCTTCACCACAATCTGCTGAGCACAGCCCGCGGGTGTACGGATGCGGCGCCTTCCCTGCCCACAGAGCCCGGGCACTCCTCAGTGCCCACCAGCCTGGGCTGATGTGGGGTACCACGGGGCTTCTTGCCCCCAGCACCCCCCACGCCCACAGCCCTGTTTCCTCAGGAGCCCCTGGCCACTCGTGATGGAGCCCGGCCCCAGCGCTTGATGTCTGGGCCCCAGCAGCACCACCCAGCACTGGCAGGGCACATTCCGTGTCCCCCACCCCATCAGCCCCCGTGCCCAGGGCTCACCCTGCCCAAGGAGGAATGTTTTGGCAGCAAAACCCAGAGGAGACCAGAGAGAAGTGCCCTGACATCTTGGGCCGGGCGGGGGTGCTCCCTCTTGCCTCCCAATCGCTATACTGCTGGTTGAACAGTAACACGTCCAACGCAGAACTCGGTTTCTTCTCTGAGCAAGACTCAAATTCCACCACACACCGTCCTAAGCACCAGCAGAAAACGTGGGGGTCTCCCACGAGCTCCCCTGGCTCCTGCCCGGTCCGTCCCGCAGCAGCCCTGCCCCCGCCGAGCCTCCCCTGCCGCCCGCAGACCCAAACCCGTCAGGGAGCAGCCGTGTGCCTGCCCCTGCACCCAGCCACCAGCCAGGGGCTTTGCTGAGCTCTGGTGGCCCTGGGCAAGGATCTGACCCCTGGGGACGAATGCACAGAGATTCACATCCCCAGAGACACACGCTTGGCTCCACCATCCATCACGTAAAGGGCACTGGGCTTTCGCCAGGCCATTTCCCCGTCAGGAGCAAGTGAAATGAGGTTGTTAATTAAACAGCAGCCGAGCTGCACTCGGGCACGGCTGAGCACACGAGACCCTGTCAGAAAAACTCCGTGGAAAAGCAGCTCTTGGGCCTCCTGGAGAGGCAGAAACTGCTGCCTTGGGTGCACAGGTCAGCAGGGTGCGTGGTGATGGGTGGGCAGCACATAAAGAGGTACTAGATACAGGCAGTCTGACAGGCAAAGGCTGTCTGAGGGGCACTCATGGCATGGGCCTTTCCCACCCACCTTTTGGCCGCTGAAGGGTCCTTGGTCTTTTGGTCTAACTTCAGGGTCTCGTCCTCTGCCCTCATCTCTGGGTGGTGACCTCCCTCCTGGCAGGAGGTCACCACCCAGTTCTGGTTTTCTGCTAGGGAGGTACCCCAGCGAGTCACACAGCCCCCACCCAGGGAAGCCTCACGGGGCTCTGGGTGCAGGAGCACCTCAGGGTGCTCCTCTCAGAGCCCTGTCTCGTTCCATCCCCTCTGGGCTCTGGAATCCTCCTTTCCCGAGCACGTGGCTGTCCCAGCACATGGCACCAAGGCCTCAGGCACCTCTCAAAGGGACTCTGCACCCAGCCCCAGGATCTGGAAAGAAAACCCTTTCCAAGGAACGGGCAGCAATGTGCCTGGGAGCTCTGCCCTCAACCAGGGGGGTCTGCAGCACCCAGAGATGCTGAGAGCCCAGGAACAGGCACGGTGAAGACATGGTTGGTCAGGTAGGAGAGCTGCAGACACAACCCAGGGTGGACAGGGATAACCCCTGCTTGGGAGCTGAGAGCCCCACAGAGCCCCGACCCAGCGTGGAGCAGCAGAGCCCTTCCAAGGAGACACCATGTTCGTCCAGGTTGCCGAGCCCAGCGCTACCCCCAACACCGGAGAGAAATGGGTCAGAACCAGCAGCACCACCAATCTGCCACCACAAGGCAGAGAGCCCTCCAGCCTGACAAGCCCTGTCACTGTCACTCCCCTCTCCCCACCCCATCCGTGGTTACGAAGCAAGAGACCCTCAGATTTGGCATCGCAGGAGGAGAGACCAAGAGAGACACATCAGTACTGAGCAGCCCCCATGGCGGAGCAGAGCCGCGCTCTTGGGGACACCGAATGTCTCCAGGTGCACAACAGGCTGCCCGGGGGTCACACACCCAGGTCTCACTTTGGGTAGAACAGAGAGTGTCACCTCCTGCCAGCTGGCACCGCAGACGCGCTCTGCTCGAGCGTCTCTGGGGGCAGAAGGAGCAGCCATTGTCCCTGCCCTCCCGTTCAAAAGGGCTTTTGTTCACGGCAGCGACCCGAGGTGCTCACACTCCAGCTCTGCCTGCCTCTCCTGGACCACAGAGCCCTTCCGTGGGGACCCAGCTTTGGGGCAGGACCCCACGCTGTAGGGTCCGAGGGGCTGGGACAACACCGAGCGGTTATCAGGGGTGTTGGATCAGACTCAAAGCACCACAGGGGGAGAGAATTAACAGTGGGGAGGGTGTGGTGGGGGTGTTACGGACAGAAGCCATCGATTTGTGGTGGTGGGCACCTGCACCCACACGACCTGCGAGCAGGGAAGGGGGAAAGTTGGGGTCCCGGCTCCGCTGAGCCCCCCGTGCGCTCGCCAGCACTCACCCCCGGCTGACGATGAGGCGCAGGGCGTCCAGGTTGCCATGGTAGGCAGCCCACAGGGTGGGGGTCATGCCATCCTCGTCCGGCGAGTTCAGGTCCTTCTTGGTGGCTTCCTTCAGGAGGTCCAGGTAGCCATCCCGGGCTGCTCGGTGGTACTGGTCGTTCATGGTGCAGGACGGTCCCCGGGCGAGCTCATGGGTGCCCAGGGGGGGCTCAGAGGATGGGCATGGGGAGCTGCCGGGAGGCCCAGCTCGCCCCGCACAGCGCCGCTGCGCCCGGACACCTGAGAAGTCCTGGCCGGGGAGGCGGGAGCTGCTCCGAGCGGAGCCGGCTCGGCGCTCCGCGCTTCCCCTGGGTCCTAAGCACCCTCCGGCGCGCAGCGCCTCGCAGCGCAGCCGCTCACGGCCCAGCTGCGCGGCGCAGTGACAGCCCCCGTTCTCAGCGGGGCTGCGCCGGCACAGGGGCACGCAGGGACAGCCTGACAGGTCTGCGTGTCACCGGAGCTCAGCAGGCTGCCTGAAAGGCTCACGGGCCGTATCCTGCCCGCCGTGTCCCCCCCACCGTGCCCCTGCGTGGGCGAGGGGCCGCGGCAGCCACAGGGGGGAGGGTGGACTGGTGGAGGTGCCCCGCTGCCTCCGCTCGCAGTGAGGACCTGGGGGTGCTGCTGCCCCGTGCACAGACTGATGAGGGCGGTTTGGTGGCTGCATCCGATTCCAAAACACCCCCAGGGGTGTTCACAGCTCAGCTTTCCCTGGGAAAAAGTATAAATTTATATATACATGTTTATCTATGTTTACATATTCATATATATCATATACATTGTTGTCTAGGAAGGCAACAGACCCAGCCACCATTCCTGTCCCCAAACTCCCCTGCCCGTGCCCAGGATAAAGGGCAGGACTCCAGGTCTGTGACTCTGTGACTCTGTGACTTGGCTTCCCAGGGAACTGCACAACAAATGGCACAACCAGAGTCCACAAGAACCCGAACTAATTCACACAGGCTGGAAAAATTCTCTTCTTCTCCCCCTTTGGAGACCAGAAAAGCCCCCAGACCAAACTCTCTCCTCTCTGTGGCTCTGTACACACAGGGCAGTGTCTGGTGTAAGCTGACACCGGGTTTCTGGGGCAATGGGTGGCCCCAGGCAATGCCTCCGGCGGGGATTCCCCGGCACCCTCTGCCGGGAGAGCCAGAGCCCAGCCTGGACACCGACCAAGGCACATGGCACAGCAGCACCCGGCACCCAGCGATACCCGAACCGCATCCCGCCGGCACCGAGGGGGTGTCCTGTGTTCTGCCTGTGGTGTCCTGGCTCCTCTTCCCACGGCTGGTTTGGAGCCGGCAGGTGGGCGAGGAAGGGGAGAAGAGTGAACAATGGAGAAAGACTGACCGGCAGCAGCAGAGAGGGCTGGGAGGCAATGAGGGAAACACAGCTTGGTTCTGTGAGCAAAAACCCACCCCGAGACAGCAAGGTGGCCTTAGGAGCACCCACAGAAGCTGCAGTGCTTCACCCCTGTGTGACCAGCGTGGGGTCACCGTCCCCACTGCCCAGGGACACCCAGAAGCACACCAGAGGGTCTGCTCCTCGCAGTTTGCTCACATGGGCAGATCGGTACTCACCGGCTCCGCTCTCCCGTGCGGGTCCTGGTGGGTGTCGTGCACACGGAGTATTTGCCGCCGGGATCCTTCCAGGGGGAAGGCGGCAGAGCCCTGTCTGTAATCCATTACCGAGGTCATTTAATGATTCTCCTATGATTACTAATTAAGCTTGTTATGCTGTGTGGTGGCTCCAGGGGGAACTGGGAGCATTGCCCCAGGCAGCAAACAGTCCTTCGGCTGTCACTGGCTGTGGAGGGTGAAAGCGGGAGGATAAATCAGTGTGTTGACCCCAGGGGGACACCGGACCTCTGGCCTGCCAAGACATCACCATTATCAGCTCAGGTTCTCCACACAAGGGTCTGGGCTTCCCCTGGGGAAGAACAGACCGAGAAAAGATCGACCACTCTCCCCAAAGATGAATCCTGAGGGTCAACAGGGGCCAGGCAGGGCTGACCCACTACTGCTTGTGGCAGCACAGGAAAGAGTCACGAAGGTCTCGGAGCGCTGCAGAGCTCCCACTCGGCTCGGTCTGGGGCTGCTCCCGGCGGGGTGACGGGAAGGGCCATGGTGAGCAGGCAGGAATGGGACTGAGAACACGAGCAGCAAACAGCCCCATCGCTGCACTTAGCCCAGAGGAGGCAAGCGGCAGGGACGTCTCCAAGAGAAGGGATAAAACTTGTCCCCATCCACCCAGAATTTCCCTGGTCCCCCCCCTCCTCTCCCCCACCGAATTGTAACAGCTGGAGGAAAACAGTTGTTGAGGAAAAGACCTCACCTGGCAAGGCTGGAGTCCCACCTGCGCCGCGGTTTGGAACGCGGCTTCCGTCTCCTGAGAGAGGTCAAGCTCCCGAGGGCCACACAAAGGCCATCCCACCCCGAACGTCAGGTGCCGTGCGTCAGCACAGGCAACACGGATTCCAGGCCCAAATCCTGCCCTGCTCTGGTGCTAGACCTTCCTCATGGTTGCCACCGCAGGCGGAAGCTGATTGAGCTGCCCTTGGCACCGAACAGGAACCCAGATTTCTTGCTTTCCCTCAGAGTGTGCTGATGGGAATAGTGCAGGGTGAGGCACACTATTTATTGTTCTAATTACGCAGAAAGCCAAGCCCAAAATCATCAGCAAAGATAAGTCCATCACCTAAACTGTCTTCTCTCAGGGGCTGAGATCTCCTGCTTGTAGGGAGATGGGCCTGATGGCTTTGAGCCGTGGTGTCAGTGGCCCCGCGACCAAGCGGTCCGTGCCATGCTTGGCAGTGTGGTCACCTCGTGCCCTCCCCGGGTAAATAACCCTTATCTCATAACCTCCTCATCTGTCTCCTGCTTCTCCAAAATCAGCTATTGCACAAAATGGATCACATGAGTTTCTCTGAGGAGCCCATGAAGCACCGCTGTCAGCTCCAGACATGGTATAAATCACAGAGACATCCCAACGGCTATAAACTCTTCGGCTGACCAAGCTGCAGCAACGGGGGAACTTCTCAGCCAGCCTGGCAAGAGCAGAGACTTGGACTCCAGGCAGCAAAACAGGTTGGTGGGTGGCTTTGTTTGAACGGTTCCATTGCTTGTTCCAGGCTTTCCGCTGGGAATCAGTGAAGTGCCAGGCCTGGCACAGTGAAGGGGCTTTAGATGGAGTGACAGCAGTAATAGCTCACATCCTCCTTGCGGGGACTGGCTGGTAGAAACCACGATGTGGTGTTCCAAGGGCTCCCAGGGCTTTCTTACCTTTCGGTGGCCTGTTCCCAGCCAGGAAGTGTGACGTTTTCTCGGCATGTTCACTGGTTGACATTTAGAAATCAAACCACACTGGCCACTTGCCCCAGGATATTTGATCCTGTGAGTGCTTTTCCAATACCTTGCATCAATAAACACCCAACTGCTGTGTGACCAGACACGCTTTGTTAAACTGACCCGGGATCTCCCCAAGAAAAAGCATCTCAAGAACACAGCCCTCGGGGAACCGGGAAGGGAAAGGCTGAAAATGAGCTCATCCCCCTTTCTGCCCTCCTTGCCTCGGCCTTCCCCATTCCTCTGACACCTCCTGTCCTCCTCATCACACGTCCTGCTTCGGTCCAGCCCTGGGCTAATCAAAATGAAGCGACGCCTCTCACTCATGGGGTCTCCTCCCAACAGCGTCCACCCCAGCTCAGGCATCAGCTGAACCATGACTGAAGAGCCCGTGCGGAAGGAGAGCGAGATCAGACGCCCCAACTCCGGCATGGGCTGCGGACACAAGGATGACAAAGCCAGCCTGGCTTCCAGCCAGATGGCATCTTTCAGCCACCAGCCCCATCAGCCCCCGGCCTCTCCTGCCTCCAAGGAGGTGTGGAAGAAGGGCGGCCGCATGTTCTCCGTCCTGCTGGCCGTGCACCTGGCCCTGCTGGCCTGCACCCTGGTGAGCAGCGGGGCTTTCGAGAAGATCGCCGTGCACGACTACGATGTCTTCTTCCTGCTGACTGTCATGATGCTGATAGTCATCGTGTGGATCATCTTCTACCTCATGGGCACTGCCCGGTGCCCGGATGCCATCCTCTGCAGAGACTCCCATGCTGGGCCCGTCTGGCTGAGAGGTAGGAGCTCTCGGGGTCGGGGGTCTAGGGCTGGAGGGGAGATGCAGGGTGCACATTTTGGGGGGACATCAGTCCCTACAAGGGAAGCAGCAACCGCCTGGGGCACAGTCCCCCACGCTGGGGCACGGTGAGGTTTGCTCCTGGCACCTCCCTCCGCTGGGTCCCTGCCAGGTCTCCGTTGTCTGTGTGGGCTCCCAGCACTTGGCCCCGGGTTCCTTCCCACCCTGCCACTGCTCTTGCGAGAGCTGGTGGCCCCAGCCAGAGCACAGGGGGACTGGAAGCCTCTTCCAGCCCAACTTACTCCATGACTCTGTTGGTGCCGAGATAACTCGGTGCCGGGAGGGGAAAGGCAGAGCAGAAGCAAAGCCTCTCCCTGGCAATAGCTCCTGCTCCTCTCATCCACCTGCACTGCCCACGTGCCACACGAATGTCCAACCACGGGTGTTTTTGTTCCTCGACAGGAGGCCTGATCCTCTTTGCCATTTTCAGCCTGGTCATGGATGTGTTCAAGATAGGTTATTACTCGAGCTTCTACAGCTGCCTGTCTGCAATCAAAATAATCTACCCCATCGTGCAAGCAATATTCGTGGTCGTCCAGGTGAGAGGGCTGTGCTGCCTCGGGCAGGGACACAGAGCCACCAGGTGAAGGAGCTCTGAGCTCACGGATGCAGCTCAGCTCCCTCTGCAGCAAGTGCAAGCGGCTTGACCTGTCCCCCACCCATGCCCAGCAGATATCTCCTCCCTGCAACCACAACTTCCAGCTGTGGCAACTCACTTTAAGGCATCGATTTAAACTTGTTCCCTCCCTGTGGCACTTCGGCTTATGCCAGGGTGGCTTGTCACAAACACCGAGCAGCCACCCTCACACCGGGTGTCCCTTCCCATGAAGGGCAGAGAAGGAGCAGGACAGTCAGGGCAGGGACTGCCTTGTGGTTTGAAGTCCCCTCACAGAGGACCACCTGCTCTGGGCAAAAAACCAGAGAGGAAAGAAAGGTTACACAGGGACAAGTTAGACAGGAACAGGGGCTGGGCATGATCAGAGCAATGGCTGTGGGACAGGGAAGGTGGAGCAAAGAAAGAGCAGACCCCATCCAACAACTAGCCAGGACTATGGGCCAGCAGGCTGGCCCAGAGGCACCAAGTGGAAGAGGCTCCAGCTTGCTCGCTGCTGAGCAGTGTGACCCCTGCTTCAGAGCGATGTCATCTGCTCTCCTGCTCTGTTGGCAATAACAATTTCTTCTCTTGCCCTGCCAGACATACTTCCTGTGGATCTCAGCCAAGGACTGTGTCCACGTACACCTGAACGTCACCAGGTGGGTACTGCTGCTCCTCAAACCCACCGGCCCAGAAGACCTGGGCCGCTGCAGACCCCTGCACGCTCTCACACAGCAAGGGGACCATCCCATCTCCCTCAGTGCTGGCCCAAACTAAACCTGCCTCAGATCCCAGCCCAAGCAGGCAAGGTTTATGACCTCTGATCCAGCAGGGTTGGGGTTTAATTCGGGAATACAAGCATTACTCAAAGCAGATTAGTATTAAATAAATAATTAGCATCATGAGTCATAGCTGACTTTTGCTTACCTGAGGAAGACAAGGATGCTGTGGGCAAGCCTTAGGCTAAAACAACATCTTGTTTGCTTTTGTGAGACTGGATCTGCTGGAGACCAGCCCAGAGACCTTCACTATCGAGAAGCAATTCCAAAAGCAGAGCAAGAGGACTCGGGCCTCGGTAACTCTCACGAGCACGGGCAGTAGGTAGGCAGCGAGCGAGAGCAGCAGGGTGAGGGTCAGGATTTCTAGCCTCAGCCACTGGAGTCCTTGCACCGCTCCAGGCAGCCCCACAGCCCCTCCAGGCAGCCCCACAGCCCCTCCAGGCCTCCTGCTGATCTCCTGAGCCTCCCGTGCTCCCGCAGGTGCGGCCTGATGCTGACGCTGACCACGAACCTGGCGGTGTGGATGTCAGCCGTGACCGACGAGTCCGTCCACAAAGCACACTCGAAGCTGAAGAAGAACGTGACAGAGGAGCTCTTCAGATGGCTGCTGAAAGGTAACCTGCTGCCTGTGGAGCTGTCTGGCCCAGGCAGGGAGCCTGGGAGGTAGAAATTGTCCTGACAGTCAGGTTTTACCCTGTGGGAAGCCCCTCCTGGAGCTGCAGGTTCCTGTAGCAGAGCTGGTACGAGAAATGCCCTGAAGGTCCCACTGTTCATTTCTTAACCTGTGTCACAGAGGGGCCAGAAAGTCAGAAGGGTCTGTGCAAATGGGATGGGGAGGGAACAGGGAGGTGTAGCCACCTGATTTCCTCAGAAAGATCAAGGGCACCAGAAAGCTGTGGCTGAAGGGTCCTTGGTTTTAAAGTGGTCATGCATTCTCTGTCCTTGGTCTTGTGTTTAACTGAGTCCAAGTACTCGGTTCTTGGAGGCTGCTAAGAATTACTGGCCCCTTGCTTTAATGCCACTGCATCCATTTCTTTTTAACCTTGTTTCAGCTGGGATGAGAAGTAGCTCAGCTGAAGAGTGCAACTGCAACAGCCAAATCTGCCACATCTTCAAGAACGGCTACTTTTGGCTGTACCCCTTCAACATTGAGTACAGTCTCTTTGCCTCTGCCATGGTCTATGTCATGTGGAAGAATGTTGGACGCTTCATAGACCACCACTCCCACCACATTCACCACCTGAAATTCAGGCTCTTCCGAAGGACCTTCTTTGTAGGCATCGTGTTGGGCCTCATCCTCCTGGTGAGTGGTTTGGGAGTCCTTATTCTCTATGAGGTGCAGGTAAACTCCAGCGCTGAATTGAGCAAGAAGAGCCAAGCACTCACCATGTACTACATCTTCAACATCGTTTGTCTGGGCCTGATGTCCCTTGTCTGCATTGGCGGCTCTGTCATCTACCGGTTTGACAAGAGAGACATGGATCGGCACAAGAACCCAACCAGGACCTTGGATGTGGCCCTGCTGATGGGTGCAGCCTTGGGCCAATATGCTATTTCATACTACTCCATCGTGGCCATTGTAGCCAGCTCACCAAGGGACGCTATCAGCGCGCTCAACCTCACCTACGCCCTCCTAATGATAGCCCAGCACACCTTCCAGAACATCTTCATTATCGAAGGCCTTCATCGGCAACCCCCCAAGGAAGACCACAAGCACAGCTCTCACCAGAAGGACCTCTATGGACTCACCTTTGTCAACATCAACGCAGTGTCCCTCCGTGTGCCGGACAGTGGCAGCACCTTGTCCTCTGGCAGTGCCTCTGGTGCTGAAACCATCCATCCCGCGGAACTTGTGCGGTCCCTCACCGTCCCCAAGAAGATGAACTGGAGGAGGAAGTTCTTGAGGGAGATCTCCATGTTCCTCCTGCTGAGCAATATCATAGTGAGTACCTGCAGAGGGAAGCGTTTGTCAGGGTGGGGAGAGGGAGCCAAGCCCAGGGGAGCTGTGCTGGTGAAGGGAAGCACATGGCCTGTCTGCGCCTCCACAGTACAGGGACCACACTTAGTGCCCGTGTACGTGCTGAGAGCTGCCACCCCCTTGACACAAGAGCAAGAGCAGCTGTCCCAGAGTTAAAACATTCCAGGCTGCACTGAGAAAGGCTGTTGCTGATCACCAGAACATCAGGCAATAAAATCAGTGGGTCAAAGGGGACACTTGGTTTCAGTATAAAATGGCTGTTAAAAGGACATGAAACCCTCCTACCCCCAAAGAAAGGCTGTGAGTGACAAATACCTGGGGTGCAGTCTGGGCTTTCTTGGGAAATGGCAGCATGATCCCTCTCAAACCCATGGCCTAGGAGCCCAGAGCTCCATCCCAGTCACTGAGAGGAGAAACTGGTCACTGGCAGCTTCAGTTGGGGTTCTCACTTTCCTAAGCAGCCAGGAGAGCCCCAGCTCTCTGCAAGGTGACGTAGGGTTACAGCTGCACCTCCAAAGAAGCCAAGCACATATCGGGGGTCTCCAGAGACCCTTCAAATCCCCAGCCACATCAATCCTCAGCCCAGTTTTACACACAGCCTCACAAAGCCTGGGGGGGGGCACCCCCATCCAACCAGATGCACGTGCTGGCTGTGCTCCCGCGCTCAACACGCAGCCGAGCCCGGGGAGCGCAGCCGCCGCCGGTCACCCCGAGTCCCCAGAGGGGACTGGTAGCACACAGCGCGCTCGGGCCCTCGCACGGGCTCGGGGCGCAGCGCTGGATCAGACCTGATCTCAGGGCCAACACGGGCTCCTGTGCAGGTCCCGCCTCAGAAGGTCGCTCCTTTCCCACCTCGGGAGCTGTGGCTGCGGTCCCTGCCGTGCCACACACCTTTCTCACGGCTGTCACTGTCCCCTTTCCCCATCACAGCTCTGGATCATGCCGGCCTTTGGCGCCCGGCCCCAGTTTGACAACGACACGGAGCTGAACTTCTATGGTGACTCCATGTGGCCGGCCATCGTGGACATCTGCCTGCCCTTTGGCATCTTCTACCGAATGCACGCAGTGGCCAGTCTGCTGGAGGTCTACATCGTGTCCTAAAGACCCCTCCCACAAGGAAGACGAGATCCTCCCCCGCCACCTTCCCTGCTCCTACCCCAGGGCTGGGACTCTGCCCGTGGAGGGATCCCCAACACTGCCTGAATCACGTCCCCACGCAGAGTTGGGGCATTTCACAAACTGTCTGTGAAGATCAAACAAACACAGTCCAGGTCTTATTTTTGCTACTCGTGTGTGGATGTGTGAGTGTGTCTGAAGTCCTAAAGCTTAAAGGAAAAAAAAGACAAAGAAAAGAGAAAAAAAGAAAGAGTTGTCCGGGGAAGGGTCCTGGTCACTGCCCCTGGTTCCCACAGAGACTCCTCTTCCCTCTCCAAAGCCTGTTCACTCCACGCCGCTGACCCCATCGCCGGGGGGTGCCTGCCCCCCCCAGCCAGCGCCTCCCTGACCCACAGACCCGCTGGGGACGAGGGGCAACGCGGGCGCGGAAGGACACGAGAGGGAAACCACCTTCTGGAACGGCCAGTCGGAAACCACAACCCTGCAGAGATGTGAAAAACAAACCAGCCACCGCCAAAGGCTTCGGGAAACACCCTTCTCCCCCCTCGCTGTACCGCCGCGGCTCTCGGCCTCTCCGCCCTTCCCCGCACCAGCCCCGCCGCTCTCCCTCCTCGCCGGGAGGCGTTGCTGCTGCCGGGGCCGCGGTGAGGAGCCCCCCCCCACCCCGCTGAGGGGCAGGGGTCGCTACGGGAGGGCTGTGCCTGGGGTCCTGGGCTGGCCCCGGTGTGGGACTGCTCGAACCGGGGCCCAAAGCCAGCGAGATCATGTGGGCAATACAGTCTGGGGATGATAGAGGTTTGGGTTTGGTTTTTTTAAATAGATAATGATTGTTTTTTGATATATGAATGTTTTTGTACAGTTATTTATTGATTCTCACTGTGACACTGAGCTCCTGAGGGGACCTTCTGTGCCTCGTGCCACAGAAACCCACTCAACACCACGGCCGACTCGCTGTCCCACACCCCACAGGGATGCTCGCGTGGGACCCCGAGCCTGTCCGGGCTCTGAGGCTGGGAGCAGACCCCCAGCACCCCTGCACACACCACAGTGGGTCCCTGAGATGGGCTTTGGGTGCCTACTGCTCCCCAGGAACCACTGTGTGACGGAGGGGGCCTGGGCTGCAGGAGAGGGAAACGGGCCAGACCCAAGCAGAGCCTCAGGGAGGCTGCATGGCTGGGTGGGGGCAGGGGGCAATGCCAGGGTGGCACAGCCCAGCCTTGTCTGCACCCTGAGCCATCGGGGTCCCTCGGGGCAATAAACACACCTCAAAGCTGGCAGGAGCCATCGAGCCTTTTCCTAGAGGCACGTGTGCCCCCACCAAAGACCACAATGAATGGCAGTGGTGGCACTGACATGTGGTGACACTGACACGTGGTGACGCTGACAGGTGGTGACACAGTTTTCCACCTGCCAACCCAGGCCCACGTGTTCCAACCACCTTTCTCCTCCAAACCTCCATCCCAAACCAGAAGGGACCAGTGCCGCCCGCCGGTCTGACTCCAGCCCTTCCCCAGCAGACAGAGGATGGGGTAGAGCCTGGCTGCCCTGTCCCCATGGGACTGCCCTGACCCAGCACCTCCAGGGTGGGTCACCCCCTCCCTTCCCCAGCCTGGAGCAGCCTCTCCCAGCCCCCCAGCCAGCAAGGGCCTGGCTCTGTGTTGTCCATCGATGCAGTAAAGATCCAATCTCTGAGAAACTACCTCTCAGGACACAAAAGCCCCATTGATTGCAGGTGCAGGAGCTGCAGGTTAAGTCAGAAAGAGACACATCAGTCTCACACACAGCCCTGCACACGGCTTTACCCCAGCTGACGAGATCTGGGTGGGAGCAGAAGACACAACCACCCCCTCCAGGACTCCCTCCTGCGCCCTCCTGCTGATGCCTGGCCCCAGGTCCCCAGGGCTGGCAGCACCGAGCTTGACCTGCTCTTCTGCTCTGGGCAGAGACTGTGGGGGCACTTCTGGGGGTGCAAGGAGCACCCCAAGCAGCACCAATACAGGGATTTGTCCCAAATCAACCGCTCCAGGGGGGTGGGTGAGCAGGAACCACAACACCCAACCGCAAGCCATCGCGTTGGGATGCACCAAAACACTCCAGGGGTGCCACAAGCTCTGTGAGGGCCCCTTGTGAAGCTGGAGCATCTCCAGGCTGTGGGGATGGAATTGCAACCCAGGACTGCTGCCTCCTGCCCTCCTGCCCCACACACACGTCTTGGGAGAGGCAGCACATCGGGGAGTGATCATCAGTGAGTGTCTCCATGCACCCGAGAAGGGGCACAGGGGGTAAACCAGCACCCACAGGTCCAAAAAGGAAAAACCCCCAAACCTCAAAACCTAAGGAAACTCTGCTGTACACAGGGGTCCCTCCCCACGGGGCATGTCCGAGGGCTGCCTGGCTGGAACACACCAGCTCACATCAGGGTACAACAGGATGGTCTCCAAGGCTGATGGAGGTCAGCCAGATGTCCCTGTGCACCCCCTCAGCGCAGCCAGCACCCCAGGCACCCCCTGCACCCCCAGGCACTGCTACCCCGGGTCACACAGAGCCAGACCCTTCTGCTGGACCCCCACTGCCAGGTGATGCAGCTGACTGATGCTGGCTCCCCCACCACGACCCCCTTCAGCACAGCCCCACAACACACCTCCACACAGCCCAGTTGAACTGGGCACCTCTCCCAGGGGAGGGTTCTGTGGGAGTCGAGAACACCCCAACACGCAGTACCTGGGGAAAGAGAAGGGTCCTGCCCGTCAACAGCCACTTTGTCCCCCGTACCCACGGCCTCACTCCAGACTCCTCGGAAAATCCCTGCTGATAACTCCATCTTCCACACCTGGAAGGAACAGAGAGCTGGTGGCAGAGCAGAGAATGAGGCTGGGCCCCAGGACCTCCAGCAGCATCCTGCTGGGTGATCCCTGCGTGGATCAGGGAGCAGGGGCCGGATCTGCACTCAGCAGTGGGGATCGGGACAGTGCTGCGCCTCGGGGAGGCTGCTTCAGTGGAGCACAGGGCACCCTGGGGCTCTGGTGCCTTCCAGGGCTTCCAGCCCTGCTGGCTACTGTGATCTATCAGGGACTGCTGTGCCACAGGGTTTGGTGGGAGCACTGGGCCCCACCAGTGAGAAACCACTCACTGAGGGGTGCCAGGGCTCAGCCCAGCTCCGGCTGAGCTCCAGTCCTGCAGATCCAGCCCCAGGACTGAGCCACAGGAGTGCCCAAAGGTCCTGACACAGACCCTGCTCTGGGGCACACGGTGCCAGAGCCAGCGAGGGAGAGGCAAGAGGAGGAAGAGACAAAGAGCAGGAGATCGGAAATCACTTCCCAGAAGAAAGCAGGGAAGGCCACCAGCAAGGCCAGAACTGACTCATCATCCCACCACTGCCAGCGTTTCTCATCCCCTCCTCTGCTCCTTAATCATCTGTTATTTGAGGGCGAGTTTTGTTTTATTAGGGAAAAAAAAAAAAACCCTAAGCCTTTTATCTGGGTGATTTGTGCTGAGGCGTGTCGAGGACAGGGGAGGAATCCAAGTTAATTATTAGCTGTCAAAGCAGCAGCTGGAAGTGGCTGCATGGAGAGGGCTGGGGACCAGGGATGGGTCTGCAGCACAAGGGAGGGTGCAGCCTGGGAGCAGGGCTGGCTCCGGGCTGCGCTGGGAGCGGGGCAGGAGGTGTCGAAGCTCTTCCCGGCTCCGAGTCAGCGCCCCAGAGCGAGGGGAACTCAGGGGGTCGGGACACCAAAGCAACCGCTGGCCGGGGCTCCCCAGCCCCGCGGGCGGCGTCACCGGCGGTGCCGCGGTGGGAGGGAAGGGTGGGGGCCGGCCGGGGAAGCGCTCGGCGCTCCGAGCGGCCTTTGGGCAAACACGGAGGCTCAGCAGAAACCTCCTCCCCCCTGCCGGGTCCTGCTCCAGACCCACCGGCCCAGCCTGGTGTTATCACTGCCGAGCGCACCGAAACCACCTGAAATAAGCAGGTTGCTGATAGCGGGGGCAAACATCGCTCCAGCGTTTAGCAGCTTTCCCTCAGCCTCTGGGTAAAGGCATCTTCTCCAGAGCAGGGCAGTGATTTATGTGATCAACCCGGTTAGTTCAACTCCTCCTCCCCCTTCCTGCCCTTCTCTCGCTCACCTAATGGCTTGGTGAGACCTGTGTCAGTACGACGGAGTTAAACAGCCGCTCATCAGCGGTGGAAGGGTCAAGTTAGGAGGATTAACCAGTGTCCCAGGGCTTCACAAGCCCTCTGGGTTCAATCTCAGCTCCAAAGCCAGGTCAGGATAGGAAGGATGCCACAGCCTTCCCAGCCCAGGTGCACAATCCCACTGGCACAACCACTGGGGCACAGTAGGACCCGGGATCTTTTTTGGGGCCCATTTTTAAAGGAAAAACCTCCAGTTTCACTGAACCTGTTTGCCCCAGGATGAGTTCAGACTCCCGGCCTCCATCCCCCAGTCCTACACTTACACCAGCTTAGGGCCAGGTTTGTAGTGTCTCACCTGCAAACCACTGGCCCTTTTCAGCAGAGGGGTCACCAAACCACTCTTGGGAGATCCCAGTTCCCTGTGAAGGTCTCTAACATGGTCTGGAGAAGAGCTGGGCACCCAAGGGGGAGCCTGATCGCCCTCGGGTGATCCCACAGCACCGAAGCAAGGAGCAAGGACGTGCCCCTCTGAGCAGGCTGGGGAGGTTGATGCTTTGGGGAGAGGCAGGACCGCTCCAGCCAGGGGGATTCATGCAAACCCACCCCAGTTAGCACCTGGGCTCCCCCAGCAGCGCAGGAGTTGGGTCGGGGGTTAAACCCGGCAGACGTTAAACCCAACGGCGGCGCTGGGTGTTCTCGCCCGCAGCAATGGGCCCCTTTCACTCCTGTTTTCCCTCACTTTCGTCACATCCCCACGCACGATAACCTGTGCTCCCACACCCACTCCTGCCCCTAATCAGCTTCTGGGGAAGTATTTCACGGCTTTGAACTCTCAACTCACATGTTTGCCTGCAGCAAGGAGCTCAGGGGTTCAGCCCAGGACACGCATACACCTCCTTCCATGGATCCTCTCCCGAGGGTCTCCCTGGCTCACCAGCTCAGCCAGCAATGCCAAGTCCCCACTTCCAGCCACAAAACCAGGTGGATCAGCTCACTGCAGCGTTCCAGGAGAGAAATCAGTTTCTCCTGTGGCAGGAAAGGGAACAGGGGCAGCACAGCTTTGACCTAGAGCATCCCTGACCGTGTGTGGCCAAGCAGGGGGCGTTGGCTCACCGGGTCTGGTGTTGAAGGCAGCACTAACAGGACACAGCTGCCACCCCCAAAAGCAGCAGCTCTTCTGCCAGGAGAGCATCAAGTTGGCATCATCTCTGCACCGAGGCTGGAGTGCAAGCATTGCCTTTTGGGTCAGTTTGGGTATCTGTGCCCTGGATTAAGGCACCAAGTAACAACCCACTTGAGTTCAAAATAACAAGTCTTAGGATCTTCCTACCTGAAAACAAGGGAGGGGGAACTCGAGTGGATTTTAGCCAAAACAGTGTGGCTAAGCACTCCCAGGAGAAGCCTGTGCCAGGAGATTAGCGCTCTGCTCGCCTGAGCCATGGCACAAATTAGTCACCGCAGCTTGTGGTTTTACCAGTTGGCACATCCTGTGCCTGGGCCATTGACATGGGGCAACCCAGCGGGTGTATAAAGGAGCTGATCCCATTGGCTGCCCTTGGAGCCGAGAGCTTCTCACTGGGTAATTAATGTAATGACAATAATAGACCCAAAGTAAACAAGGTGGGAAAAGAAAAATCAATGAGCCGGGCGCAGAGGCCGCATTCAGCGGGGAGCCGTCCCGAGGGCTCTCCCTGTCCACTGGGACGACTCGCTGGCATCCTCGGTGGCACCGCCGCGAGTGGCTCTAACATCGGCCGCACCCGCGGCTGCGCCGGCGCGGAGGTAAGGGCTGGGGCTCGGCGGCGCGCACACGCGGCTGCGGGGTCGAGGGGTGGCTCTGTGGCGGTGGCAGCCCCGGATGGGCTCTGGGGCACCTTGTGAAGCCGCCCGGGTACGTTTCCATCCCACCCGCTGATTCTATGGCCTCTCCCTCCATCCCCCGGCCCGGGGTGGAGCGGTTCCGGTCCGAGGAGAGGGGAAGGCGCTTGCTCCCACCCTACTGTGTTAGGAGAGCTTGGGGCCACATGAGGAAGAGTTAAACCAACCTCCCCTCGCAGGAGTGGGTCGAATCCCCAGAGGGAGTCAGAGCATCTCGGCACACGTGGAAGAGAAGAGGAAAGCACTGGAAATTCAACCTCTTCCCAGAGAGCTTCTCCCCAAAGCCCCAAGACACGTAGATAGAACACCCCACCCCCAAGCTCAGGGTTCTGCCTCCCTCCCGCCACCCCCCGCAGCCAGAGTCACTCTCAGGAGTGAAAGGACCGATCTGAGGGGGGTTGATCTTCCCCGACTGCCGTCCCCAGGAGAGATCTTCCCCTCGGGGGCAGTACGGTCCTGCCGTGGTTTGTACTCGGCAGATGGGCAGGGAAGTTCCCGGGCTCCACTCGCTTCTCTGAGCTGCTCCCTCAGCCTCCTCCGGGTCAGCGCGCTCACAGCTCGGTGCTGCAAGTAGAGGAAGGAAGAAAAGCCCATGTTAACTCAGGGCCACTGTCACCCTTCTGGGTGGGAGGCTGGATCTTGTCTCAGCACCTTGGATCAAAACTTACGGACCCTCTTCGTGCTCTTTCTGCTCTCTCCAGCTCTGCCAGGATCTGTGTAGCCACACCAAGACCAGGCTGCAACTCTCACAGCTGAGAACACCGGGGAGAGGTTGGACCTGCCAACCAGAACCAAAGAGCTCTGGATTTCAGAGCAGGTCTGAACTTGCCCTGTGTTTCCACCTCATCCTTACGGCGACAAAGGGAAAGGAGGCAGCCCGAGTCCAGGGCTGTGTGCAGCACAGGGGGGAAAGGTGAGGATGGGAAGGATGTGGCCCCAGCAGCTCCAAGTACTGGTGGGGCAGGGCACAGACATCAAACTCCCATTTCCACACAGGTGTCTGTGGACAGCTTTGGGGAGGTCGCCCCCCGTCCCAGGACCCCACCAGCCCATCCTTTTCACTCCTAACCTCCCCTCTGTTCGACGTGGCAGGTGAACCCCAGGCAGACGAGCCATGTCGGGCAACCGCGTGTCCAGGCAGAAGCCCTGCCACCACTGCAGGAGCAGGGCAGCCTCAGCCCCATCAGGCACCGCCACCATCCACTACGAGAAGTTCTGGCTCTACCGTCACTGCTCTTCGGTGCAGCAGAGGGACAGGCAGGCCCAGAAGGCCGGGCAGCTCTTCTCGGGGCTGCTGGCCATGAACGTGGTGTTCCTGGGCAGCGCCTTCATCAGCAGCATGATCTTCAACCACGTGGCCATCACGCTGGCGGATGTCTGGATCCTGCTCTCCATCCTCAAGGTCTTGTGCCTGTGCTGGATAACCTACTACCTGCTGGGCACCAGCCGGCAGCCCCACGCCGTGCTCTACCGGGACTCCCACGCTGGACCGGTCTGGATCCGGGGTGAGTTCTGCTTTCATGTGCCAGCTCGTGCCCTTCCCCTTCCAGGGCCTGGAGAAGATGCTTCCCCACTCCTAAAGAACCAAGTGGGAGATGTAGTTAGGGCGTCAGGAACGTCCCAGGGCCCTGCCAGCCTGTGGTGGGCAGCTGGGGGAGGTGGGGGTGTAACAAGGGGATACAGGGAGGAGGGAGAGCGCCTGGGAGCCCTCAGCTTCCTCACCTGCAGCCCCCCGGAAGCACAGCCCGGGCATGGCCCAGAGCACAGCACGCGGGAGGGACACGGGGGGGCTTCGGGCACAGCCCTTGTGCAGAGCAAGGGAACGGCCACAGTTCTCCTCCAAGGGTGCCCTCAGCTCCGTGCTCCTCCCAGCTTGGAAACCAGCACCCACCACTGCTCACCTGTCAGCCCAGACAGCACAGCCAAGGCCAAACCCCCGGCTCCAAGCTGGTGTCCCAGCACGAGGCGACACCTCGTTGTCTCAACACCTGACATAGGGGTCAGGATCAGGCGTCCTTCTGACCCCTCCTCCCAAAATCATGACACTTCCAGACAGGAAGGTCTCCAGCTCCACCCAAGTCCAAGCAGCCCGAGGTCTCGGGTCCCCTGCTGGTCCCAGACACTCCACAGACAGGTCTATTTACCAGAGCTCTTCCTGCTTGCCCAGGGTCGGTGCTGCTCTTCGGCAGCTTCAGCATCCTCCTGAACGTGTTCCAGATCGGCTACAGCGTGATTCTCATCCAGTGCAAATCCAGGGTGGAGATCGTGTTCCCCAGCATCGACATCGTTTTCATTTGCACCCAGGTACTGCAGGTTACCCCTCTGGAAGCTCGTGGCTCCTCTCTGCCCCATTTCTGGGAGCCCAAGGGGTGCAGAGGGGTGGGGACACCCGGGAAAGTGGGTGCACAAGGCATTTTAATGCCGTCACAGCTCGGGAGAACATCAGACACCGTTTCAAACACCACCCACCCACAGTCCTGATGTGCCAGGTGGAGAGACAAAGCTTTAGGAAGGCACCTCCCTGGCAATACCTGACACACTGTAGGGCCCAGAGCAGCTTGTTTGGAAGGAAGAGGAGAGGAAATCTCAGACTTTCCCAGCAGTGACTTCGCAGCAGCCCAAGTCCCCCCCTGTTCAGAAGTCCCACCCCCAACAAAAGCCCTTTGCCAGCTCCCCCCTGCTCACACCACTGCTGTTATCCATTTGCAGGCTTTTTTCCTGTGGCACCACTCCAAGGACTGCATCCAAGTCCAGCACAACCTCACCAGGTACAGAGAGGGGATAAACTGCCTTCCACTTCCCTAAAGAAACTCCCTCTGTGTCCATGACTCCCCTTATTCCTGCCAGAACCATCTTCACCTGCTCTTACTCAGCCTATTGCAGAGTCCCAGACTGGGCTGGGTCAGAAGGGACCTCAAGGGCCATCGAGGTCCAACTCCCTTGCCACAGGCAGGGCCACCAACCTCCAGGCCTGCAGCTGGACAAGGTTGCCCAGGGCCCCATCCAACCTGGCCTTGAACCCCTCCAGGCTTGGGGCATCCCCCACTTCTCTGAGCAGCCCCTTCCAGCCCCTCACCACTCTCTCTGTGATCTCCAACCTGACCCTTGTCCCACCACTCTCTGCCCTTGAGAAAAGGCCCTGCACCACACAAGAACCGATCTCTGAGCTGATCAGCCCCATCCTCCTTCCACAGCCCTGGGCTCAGCAGCTCCCCTGGGTTTTCACTTGTGCCTTGGGCTGCACTAAAGGAGGAAATGAGCAGTATGAGACACGCTGCAGACGCACCTTTCTCCTCTCCAGGTGTGGGCTGATGCTGACCATAGCCACCAACCTCCTCCTCTGGCTCTTGGCCGTGACCAACGACACCATTCACATGGAGATTGAGTCTCAGCTGCGGGAGGTGGAGCAGCGATTTGCAGGCAAGGCTCTGGTACCCCACCCCCACTGGCGCTGGGCTGGCGCTGGTGGCATCTGGGGACACAACAGTTCTTCAGCCATTCGGGTGTCAGGACCAATCCCCAAGTTCCACAGCTTCCCTGGTATTGGAGGTTGTCCCGAGGAGATGGGCTGCAAGGGGAGGTCGTGTTCACAGGGAGGGGGAGGACCTCACCTGCGGCCCTGGACCCGAGGGTGGGAAAGGAACAGCCCACCATAAACGAGGGGGTTTTGCTCATATTTACCTGTCAGCTGCAAGCAGAAGCCTGGCAGGCTGGAAGAGACTGATGCTGCTGCTGTGCTCTTCTCTCTGAAGAGGCAGGGGGTGAAAGGGAAGCTAATACTCTGAGAGCAGAGCTCGAGGAGGCTTCACTGAGCAGGTAGGGGAGCTGGTCAGAGGAGCACTGTGAGCTCCAGAGGAGCACTATGAGCTGGCCATGGCCAGAGGAGCACTGTGAGCTGGCCAGAGGAGCACTGTGAGCTGGCCATGGCTAGAGGAGCACTGTGAGCTCCAGAGGAGCACTGTGAGCTGGCCATGGCCAGAGGAGCACTGTGAGCTCCAGAGGAGCACTGCGAGCTGGCCATGGCCAGAGGAGCACTGTGAGCTCCAGAGGAGCACTGCGAGCTGGCGAGGGCCAGAGGAGCACTGTGAGCTCCAGAGGAGCACTGTGAGGTGGCCAGAGGAGCACTGTGCGCTCCAGAGGAGCACCTCTGTGCTTTTAGGAAAAGACATTGGCTAAACCCTCTTATTCCAAACCCTCTCAGGCCAGGTGGCAATCACATAACTCCCTACTGATCACTGCTCCTGAGACACATGAGACAGATGTTGTGCCTCACAAGAGACTCCCAAATTCAGCCTGAATCCCTGGCAGTCTCCCTCTTAATTGTTGCCTTCCTCTTCTCACGCCCCAGGCAACGAGACTACCTCGTGCACATGCCCAAACACCACCATCTGCAAAGTCTTCCAGAAGGGCTACATCCTGATCTACCCCTTCAACACCGAGTACTGCCTGGTCTGCTGCTCCGTGCTGTACGTCATGTGGAAGAACGTGGGGCGGCGCATCAGCCACCACGTCGCCCCGGTCAAGCCCGGGTTCAAGCTCCGAGGGGTGGTCTTCGGGCCGCTGCTGGGCACCGTGGCTGTAATCATCGGGATCTGCGTCTTCATGATGTACCAGATCCAGGCCACTGGCTCCGCCCCCAACCGCCAGGTCTTCGTGATGTACTACTCCTACTACATCGTGCTCCTGCCCCTGATGAGCGCGGTGGCGGTGGTTGGGACAATCATCCACGCCTTGGAGAAGAAGGAGCTGGACACGGTGAAGAACCCAACGCGCAGCCTGGACGCGGTCCTGTTGATGGGGGCAGCCCTCGGCCAGATCGGCATGTCCTACTTCTCCATTGTTGCCATTGTGGCCACTGACCCCAAGGACCTGCTCAACAGCCTCATCCTGTCCTACTCTGTCCTCCTCATCTTTCAGAACATCACCCAGAACGTCTTCATCATCGACGGGCTTCACCGACAGCCCCTGGCGGCGGGAACGGCGGCCGGCGGCGCAGAGCGCGCTGGGCAGCACGTGGTGGCCCCCGAGGGACCCGGCGAGGCGGGGTCCCCCCCGGGCAGCAAACAGGAGCAGGGGCCATCTGGCCAGGCGGAGGGGATGAAAGAGGAGCAGAGCAGCGACGCCCCCGACGAGAGACGTGTGAGCATGCTCGAGCTGGGCCAGGAGCTCCGGAAAGCTTCTCTGTCCTACATCCACAGCTACTCACACCTGGGCTGGAAGAGGAGAGCCTTGAGGGAGATCTCCTTCTTCTTGGTCCTGTGTAACATCATAGTAAGTATTGTTCTGCTGCTCACAGCTCGGCTGAGCCACGGTGCCCTGCGATGCAGACATGCTCTCCTTGTCTCCTGGGATGCTCCTGGACAAGGAGCTTTTGCCCACCAAGTTTCCACCCACTGGTGAGGCAGGTGGAGACTGGTCTCTTGTTTAACCCCAGAGCCAGTCATGGATAGCTTTAACCCCAGAGCTTCCCTAGGTGCAGGAGGGGGCAGCTAACAAATCCCTACAAGCCCAAACTGCAGCCTCTGAACACGTTACCAGACTCAGGTGTTCATGAGACAGGTGAGCACCACGAGGTGCCAGCAGTGGGTCTCTGAGAGGAGTCCCCAGGACAGGAGTACTCTGTGCTCTGGCCCTTGAATCAGCACCACCCTCACCACAGCCTTAGGCCAGGGGGAGCCACTTGCTCAGGAGACAGGGGGGTTACTCAGGGAGACGGGGCAGAGGAGGCTGTCTGAGGTTCCCAGGAACTCAGCAGGAGTGGATTCCAGCAAGGAGCCGGCAGCAGAGCTGGGGATTTGCCTTCTCTCCCAGCACTGAGGCTCCTCTGACACCTGAAATACTCCAGCAGCCACCTGAGCCAGCGTTGAGATCAGTGTGGGGAAGAGAAGGCTTCCTGTCCTCTGACTGCTGCTCTTTGTCCCTTCAGCTGTGGGTCATGCCCACCTTCGGGGCTCACCCCGTCTTCGAGAACGGCCTGGAAAAGTCCTTCTACGGCTACTCCACCTGGTTCGCCATCGTGAACTTCGGGCTGCCGCTGGCCGTCTTCTACCGGATGCACTCTGTGGGGGGGCTCCTGGAGGTCTACATCACCGCCTGACCGGCTGCCCCCTCGGTCAGGGGGCTCCTGGAGGTCCACATCTCCGCCTGACCGGCTGCCCGCTCCATCAGGGGGCTCCTGGAGGTCCACATCACCGCCTGACCGGCTGCCCCCTCGGTCAGGGGGCTCCTGGAGGTCTACATCACCGCCTGACCGGCTGCCCCCTCTGTCAGGGGGCTCCTGGAGGTCCACATCACCGCCTGAGCAGCTGCCTCCCGCCCCCGGGCTGGGCCCAGGCGATGGGGCAGACACGCACGTGGAAGCTTTTAAGCTTTTTTCTTCCCTCCCTCTGGCTTCTGCTCTGACTTCTCTTTGCCCAGCGTCTCCGTGGGTTTCAGAAGAAAAGGAGGGTGTTTAAGTCATTAACTTCCTCTGGAGAGAACAGACTAAAAGCCCAAGAGTGATGCTCGAGGGCAGCGTGCTGGTACTGCTCAGCAGTTTGCCAGAGGATCCTCTACCAGCTCCCACCGAAATCCTCCAGGGAAAGGAATACAAGAGCCTGCATCAAAAGCAACAAGGATCATCCTGCAGGACCCCAAACCTCACAAACGCAGAGTCAGGGACCACCAGCCCCCCCCCCCTCACCAAGCTCCACCCTGCAGCACTGAGGACACGGGGCAGTGCCGGCTGCAGCGCTCACAGCCAGAGTCAGCCCAGAGTGAACCGAGCACACCCGCTGGGTCTGGGTTTCACAAAGGTGCTGGTAGCTCCTTCAGTGGTCACAATGGGGAGCACTTGGCTGCTCCTGGTCCGGACACGTGGCACACCAACCCCGTGAGCCCCCCAGGACCCAGCCCCAGGGAAGAGCCGAGCTCTTGCTGCCACGCTCGGTGCTGGAGAGCGGGAGAGCGGGAGCCCTTGGCACTCAGCGGGTCGCAGCACCACTTCCCGCGGTGGCAGCAGAGGCCGGGCCTCACCTTACCTCAGCGAGGAGAGACACAGCAGGGAGAGACACGGTGGGGAGGAGACAGGCATCAGGTGCCCGCACAGCCCCAGGCGAGGGGTGCAGCCACCGATGCCCACTGGGTGCCACCAGCAGGTGCCACCAGCAGCGTCCCTGCCAGGGTCCCCGTGCACACTGACTACTCCAGGGAAGAGCCACCACCAATCCCACGGTGAATCCCTCCCGCCCCGCTCCCGCCCCCCGCCGCTGCCGTGCAGGGACACCAGCATTGCCCCAGGCCTAAGGGACCGCGGACACCCGTGCTCGGACACCCGCTCGCGCCCGTTCCACCCGCTCCGGACACACGGGTGGGTGACGGGGCTGGTGACCACGGGTCCCACACACAGACTGACGTGTGGCAGTACAGAGAGATTGGCTTTCCCAGTGCACCAGGAGACATCTCTGGGTCTGCTCTGCACCCGCCCGTGACCGGGCTCGGGAGCGGCCGAGCTGGACTCGGAGAGCTCCTGCATCCATCCAGGTCACAGAGGTTTAAGGACAGGCCTTGGCCTGCGACCAGCCAAACCCCTTCCTGACTCCTGACCAGGGCTCAAGCAGCACCATCCAGACGGCACCTGCCATCGCTCCCGTTCCTCCACACGCCCAGCCCAGGATCAGCACGGGCTGAGCATCAGAGCTGGTCTGTGGGGGTTTTCCACGATCCCCCAGGAGGACAAACTCTCCCAGGAGAGTGAGGAGAGCTAGAAAGGCCTGACCCCAGGAGCCCACAGCCCTGTCCCCCGGGACACAGCGGTGGGGCACGCCGCTGGGAGCCTGTGAGAGCGGCTGCTGGAGCATGAACTTTGACCAGAAGTGGTTTTACTCAGGCCCGTGTCAACAGAAATATGTCATGAGAAATAACAGTTGGATTAATTAGGCTTCAATAAAGTTAATTATTATTTTCATGTCACACTTTGTAGCAAGGGATCTGCGGGAGGCACATGCCGAGGGCTGGTCCCTTCCAATGATGGACGTGGTCCCCAGCCTTCTGCCTGGTTTCTGGCAGCCTGGAGACGAGCAGTGTGTAACCTGGGTTAGCTGTGGTCTAACAGGTCAAACACCCTTCAGCCAGTGAGCCCCCACCGAGCTGGTCCCTTGGGAGGTCTCCACTGAGACACACATTCCACATCCCACCAGCACTGCGCACAAGTACGGAGGGAGCAGAGCTCAGCTTGTGATTCTGCAGGCAGAGGGGCTGCAAATCCATGGTTAGTGTGAACAGAGACACAGCCCACCAGCCCCAACTCTTACCCACAGCCTCTGTAGATAGGTGGCCATGGCCCTGTGTGTCCTTCCCCAACAACCACCAGTGCTTCCAGAGCAGACATAGGCAGGAGACCCCAGAGCAGGGTAAACACACTGTGCCGGCCAGAGAGAGACGTGGGCACCAAGGTCTCAGCCTTCCACCTAGAGGAGCTCCAGATCCAGGAGGAGCACAGCCAGGGACACAGAGTTTGAGTGCTACTACACCTCTGGCTCCCCACAGGCCTCGGGGCAGGGTTGGGCACAGAGACCAGAGAGCCAGCGAGACCTGAGCTGGCCGCGACCCCCCAGCCCCACGCAGCCACGATGGGCCAGCACCCCACCCGCTCCCTCGCCACCCGCCATCTCTGCAGGACTTGCAGCGCTCTCCCAGGGCCAGGACACCTGTTCTGCAGGTCTGAACACACACAGGCTTTAGCACACTCTTGGCCAGGTCTGGGGACTTGACCCTGCCTGGTCCAGTTCCATTCTGTAGCCCCTGACGATGCCTCAGGCCGGGGCTACGGAAGCGGCCACGGCCACGGCCACGGCCACGGCCACGCAGTTCAGGCTCCTTTCCCAGAGCCCAATCCTCGTTTCTCACTACAAAAGGAAACCCACACACTGCAGAGGAAGCCAGACTGTGACCTAATAGCACAATTAACCCTGGCACAGGGCAGGCAGGATTCCAGACCTCTCTCTGGCAGAAAGAATAAGCAATCAGCTGCGTGTTTCAGATAATCTTTATCTTTCTCTCTGTAAGTAAGCAAATAGTTTACAGTGCAAGTTGATTTCCACGGAACAAAGATCAGACTCCAAACACCAAGAAACAAACAAAAAGGTTTCCAGAGGAACTCACAAAGAAACAAAGCAGAAAAGAGGAGGGAGGGATCGTGAGAACCAGCAGATCTGCCCCGTGCTGGCTGTGAGGTGCGAGGTACAGCCAGAGGCTGGTCCCACCACACTCCACACACACAGGGACTCCCAGCCAAGCACAGACCTGCCCCCCTTTCACTGAGCAGGGATGGGGCCAGGATGGGATTAGTGCTAAATGGCAAAGTGGCTTGGAGAAGGGAGGTGGGGGGGAATAACCTCTCTCTATCTCATTTATTCCTGATCCTTCAGAAAACCATCCAGGTTTCATCTCCACTTTCTCCTGGCCGGGGGCTCTGGGCTGCCTCCAGTGCCCAGAGGAGGACACCAGAGCCAGAGGCCAGGAGGACACCACAGCCCGAGGCCAGGAGGACACCAGGGGCCAGAGGCCAGGAGGACACCAGGGGCCAGAGGCCAGGAGGACACCGGAGCAGCACTCTCCAGGAGCGGGACAGCTACAGAGCCACCGATCGAGCTTCAACACGCAGGCACCGGCTGCCAGACACACAGACAGGCCTGTCCCCTCACTTCAACACACCAGACCCGTTCCCCGGAGTGACCTCCGGGTGTCTCCACCTCCCGACTGCAAGGCCCACGCTGCTAACCACCACCACCACCACACACCACAGGTCTCCCACCAGTGCCCAGACCACACAGGCCTGGGGCCCACATTCACCTCCTGGAAACTCGAAACATGCCCTCAAGAACTGAACTTTGCCTCAGCACTCTCTGCTCCCTGCACTCCCTGCTGACATGGAGGTGCTTTTCCTCCTCCAACAGCTTCCCTGAGCACCCTCCCTGCCTGGGCAGCAGTGTGCAAAGGACCCTCTTGCTCCCTGTGTTGCATCAGCCTGCCCAGCAAAGGCGGGAGGACACGGCTTCCTCCAGGCCCAGGTGACACTGTCCTGTCACACAGCAGGAGAAGACTAAAGGAGTTTACCAGTCCCACCTCCTCCCATCGTTGAGCCAGTCCCCTCCTCCCTGGGTGCTCACATGGATTAAGCAGAGCTTCCAAAGTGACACACACCCCCTCCTACCAGCCCACCACAATGGGCCTGGAAGCCGAGGAGCAACTTCTCACCCCACATCAAAGCACCAGCTACTACAAAACTTCTTCAGCAGCTTTCCAGGAAAGGAGTAGAGGGATTCAGAGCTGAGACACAAAGTTTTCCTTCAGCAACTTCTCCTCTCATTTGGATGGGAAAGGCTTTCCTAGCAATACACAACTGAGAGGCCAGGGAGATGCCTGCAGCCAGAGGGGATGGCCCAGGAACTTGGAGCCACATGAAAACATCTGCTGCTTCCAAACCCATCTCCTGCAGGAATAGCAGCTTCTCCCTACTCACAGCCAGTCTTCTTTAACTAAACACTCACTGACCAGGGCAAGGACAGGGACAGATTGGATCCAAACCACATCCAGGAGCAAAAAAGGTAACAGAAGAGCTAAGAAGGGTCTGATTTCTAGTGCAACCACGAAAATGGACAATCCCTCAGACATCTCTCACTCAAGGATCCTGGCGAAGGGTGAGGGAGGAGAAGTGAGCTGGGGAAGGGATGTCCAAGCAGGTCCCATTTAAAGCTTTAAATGACAGGGAGGTAAATGAAGTGATTGTCCTTTTGGTCTCTCAGCTGGGTGTGAAATGCAGGAACAGCTGTGATGAGGCAGCACACAGCCCCCCTCAGATCCAGTGTATTTCTCTTAGAGGTAAGTGCTCGCTTAGACCCGTTGAATTTCAAACAGCTTCACATCAGTGTCATACCAGATGGGGGGATCCACATTCCTGAGGGAGAAAGACAAGAGCCTCTTCAATCTCTGTGGCCAGGTACATGGAACTCAAATCCCACAGCCCAGAAGGCAGGAGCTGGCTACAGGCAACGCCCCCAGCTTGGCAAAGGAGGGAATCACTGGCTGAGAGACACTGCACCTTACAGGCATGGCAGTAGCTACAGCAGCACAAAGCCAGAGCTCTGCCACCATCCCCTCCAGGCAGCTCCTCCAGTCCCTGCTGCTGCCAGCTCCCAGACAAGCAGAATTCCCAGCAGGACTCACGCTGCCTGCTCAAGCACAGGCCTGGAGGTGATGCCAGGGGAAAGCACGTGAACACAGGACAATCCAGGCTGGCCAAGTCCATGCAGTGCCCCCCACGGGCCCCCTGAGAAGCCTGGCACAGAGCAAGCCAGGCTGCACCCAGCTGCTTTACCTCAGGTAGATGACTCCCCACATGTAGGTCCGGAACCACATGGCAGTGCCCGAGTTAGCCTGGTACTTGCGAATGAGGATGGGGTGGGGCACTGGCAGCAGCCCCACCAGCGTGCCATGCTGCAGGAACTTGAGGATCTCCGACTCATCTGTGAGACCCCTGCACAGAGACAGAGCAGGAACCTCCCTAGCAGGTCCCACACACACCCCAGAACTACTGCAGCACAAAGTACTGGCCTAAACACAGACACTGTGGCCACCAAGAACACACTCTCCACTGTTGTAAAACAAAAATAAAACAAAATAAAACAAAATAAAACAAAATAAAATAAAATAAAATAAAATAAAATAAAATAAAATAAAATAAAATAAAATAAAATAAAGAAGGGATCAGACAAGCAAGAAGCTTGGCAAGCAAAATAACATCTCTACTAGACCACGACACTTTCAGTCACATCTTACATTTTTCTCCTAGAGGCCCTCCAAAAGCACCAAACTCCACCAGGCTCACAGAGCTCTGACACACTCACAGCCCTTTCTCCAAAACACACTCACTTGTCGATGCAGATCTTCTCCACCTGAGGGACCAGCACCTGCAAGAGCCTCATGATTGTCTGCAGGGGAAGCTTCGACTTCCAGGACATCACCTGCACCAGGAAAAGCCCACAGGGAGATCAGTGCCTGCATCAGTGGCTTCTCCAGTTACCTCCACTCTCTTCACCACAACTGAGGTCTACAAAACTGACAAAGGTGGTGGCCAAGCTGAGTGCACAACAGGAACACAACCAGTCCTGGAGGACTGGAATGATGAGACACTCACTGAGACTAGCAGAGCACTGGTTTAAAGCAGGTAAAACAAAAACATCTTCACACAGGACAATAAACTTCTGGAGCTCCCAGTCAAAGACACAGCCCACGAGGAAAACTTCCTCTGGGGGAGTCTCTGCTGGCAGGGGATGTGTGTGATGTTTCTGCACAACTCTGCTCCTCAGTGTTTCTCTCTTCTGCCCAGGTTCCCTTACCCAGTCAGGGGTTGGAGTCCACTGTCCGCTGGAGGACGCGCTGGAGAGACGCCGCCGGTCCCGTCGGGGGTGTGATGCCTCCTATCAATAAGTGTTTTTAAAAAGAAGAATATCACTAAACAGAACCAAATCACACTCAGGAGGAAGAAATACAACCCACATTCTGTTGATTTTCTTCCCACTTTCTCCAGAGCACAGCTCAGAAAAACAGCTCAGCCTGTCCATAGACCAGGCCAAACCCCCCAGACCCTCCCTCACCAAAGCCATGAGCTCTGACCCACTGCATGGCAATGTTCAATGAGGCTGAGTTGTGGGACCCTGTGGCAAGGGCACAACTCCAGTCAGCACTGCTGACAGGCTGCTGGGACAAGCTGCAGTGGGAGACCTGAGACATTCCTCTCTTCTAGCACAGATTAAACCCCTCCAGGCCACAGCTTTCCAGGCTCTGTCTACTGAGTATCCCTGGGATTGCCAGTGCCCATCCTGGAATATCTTGGAGTGTTTTCCAAGCTCTTACCTAACAACACCTGCCCTTAAGAAAAAACACAGTCATACCCTCCCCAAACACCATCACCAGTCACTCTGTGGAAAGCTCTGGTCAGAAGTCCAGAATCCAGTTCTCTCAGTGTTCCTCTCACCATCGCTCTGCTTCAAGGTCTCTTACAGAAGACATCACTAACACCTGAGCTCTCCACAGTCATGGTGGGAAGGAAGGAAACAACCCTTCAAAATCACTGTCAAATTCTGCACCAGTCTGCAGAGAGGCTTCTTCCTTCTGCACCCCCCTGGACACTGGTTACTACATCCCAGAGCTGGCTTTTCCTCAAGACACTTGGGAACAGCACCTCCTCCCACTCCTGCACCCCCCTGGACACTGGTTACTACATCCCAGAGCTGGCTTTTCCTCAAGACACTTGGGAACAGCACCTCCTCCCACTCCTGCACCTCCATGGAGCAGCTTCCACAGCACCTTCACCACCAGTGACAGTGGCTTGGGGCAGAGCTGGAAGCTGGCAGTGCTGTGCCAGCCCTTCCTGACCAGGACACAGCCCTGGCCAGCTGCAGGACACAAAGACATAGGGACACTTGTGGGTGTCCCACAGGCTGCTGGAGAAGAGAACCTCCCTCCTGCGGGTTCCCAGCCACGATCTCACATCATGGCAGGATTAACAGCACACTTCAGACATCTTGGGGGCCACCAGCCTCTGTCTGGTGCCAGGGAGGGGCAGGAAGGGCAAGGGAATGTCCTGGAATATCAGGGATTCTGCTCATTCCAGTCTATTTTGAGCCCAAGCAGCAACAGTGTTTCGCAATGTTTGCAGCTACCACCTTATCGCTCGGCCTGCTCAGCCTCGGCCGTGGCATCGAGCTTCTAAAAATAACATTCACAAAAACATAAACCCCACTGATTTGCTTCAGATGACCCCACCCTCCTCCCACAGCCCTTGTCCCCTGTCAGCTGCCAGCCAGCTGGCACACAGAGATGTGAAGTGGAGGTACCCTGAAATAGGAAGGATGTTTTGACACTCACAATAGTTATGACTGGTAAGGGCAGAACTTTACAGCAGATAAAGGAAATTAAACCAGTCATAAGGGTGGGTATCCTAAAAATTATCAAGTATCTCTTATTAATTTATATTAACTCAGCAGGCTGAAACCAGAGAGAAGACAGTGTTCAAACAGTCTGAAACACCACAGGCCCTGCAGACAGGTGTGTGCTGAAGCATCGTGTGATAGCAGCGATGATCCTCCCCACGGCATCTCCCACACCCACTGCCCCACCACCCTCACCCTGTGTGCTCTCTGGTCCCACCCCACAGCAGCCAGACACACACACGCACTGCTGGAGCCAGCTGGGACAACCAATGGCACCGGCTGACCAGGCCAAGGGCCACACTCCATGGACACGAGTGGAACGAGCGGGGAGGATCAGGACGGGAGGGTGAGAGAGAGGAGTCATAAAGTCATAGAATTGTTATGGCTGGAAATGACCCCTAAGATCATCCAGTCCAACCATTAACCCACCTCCACCAAGTCTACCCTTAGACCATGTCCTCAAGCACCGCATCTCCCCGTCTGTTAAAC
>VXBZ01000884.1:80735-104019 GCA_013399135.1 Heliornis fulica
ACCCTCCAGCAGATCCACACTCCCACCCAATTTGGTGTCACCTGCAAACTCACTGAGGGTGCACCGAGGCCTGGGGAACACCACTGGTGACCAGTCACCAGCTGGAGTCTTCAGCCTGCTCCACTGGACTGTGGTGCCTTTGCAGACACCCCCTGGACCCCACTCTGCAGTGGTGTCCCAGCCAAGAGCACGTCGAGAGTGAATCAGACCGGAACATTCCTGCGGCACCACCGGCGTCCGCAACAGCCCGTGACACAACACATCGTCCCATCCCGTCACCTCCCACCCAGTTTGCTCCACACTGGGAGCAAAGTGGCCATTCCTGAGAAACTCAAGAGAGGAACAGCTCTCAGCTCACAGGGGGGCACGGCTGCCCCCCTGTGCACTCAGAGCCAGCGTCAGGCAGCGCCAGGGGTCAGTGTGGCCCTGCCACCAGAGAACAGGACACGCAGGACAGCCCTCACAATACACTTCCCACAGCTGGGGTGGACAGGACACGGACTGAGGAGTCAGCAGAGAGCACAATAAGAGATCACTGCTCTGCTGAACCCTGGAGACAGGAGGTTCGTAGCTGATGATGGAGGAGAAGCTGGTAAGTGCCATAAGGGTGACACTGTGACCAGAGTCCAGCACAGCCTCAGCCCAGAGACACCAAAGCCTCTGTGTCCTCTTCACAGCCAAGCAGCATCGCAGCCAAGCCCTCACTGGAGCATGCTCACCACACCAACCAGCCAGAACGTTCTGGTAGAGCTCTCCATCCCAGAAAGGGGGGAGAGGAAACCCAAGCAGCAAACAGGACCCGGGTTGAAAGCCTCTGGATCAGGAATATGTCCCTTCACAATTACACACCTGCTGCTCTATCAGTAGCTTTCAAGGTGGAGAAAGCTCCCTCCTCTCGTGTCCCAGCTCTTGTGTCACCAGCACAAATATGGAACACCCAAGATGATGCAACACTAGGCCTGAACCGTGGTGTTTTCCAGCACAGCACACATGAGTGTACTGCCCCTGATGTGATGCCTTTCTTCAGGGGGCCACTCAGACCTCTCCTCAAGTTCCCAATTTTAGGTCCTTTCACACCAAGCCCTAGACCTCCCCTACCCACCGCAGTGTCCAGCCTTACCCCGCTCCAGGGCTCCCCGTCGCTCACAGCTGAGGGTGAGTTACCCTCCAGGGCTGGCTGTGAGGCTTCAGGCTCCAGTGAACGCATGGTCCCATCCTCTGACACCTGTGACTTCTCTGTGAGCTTGTCAATCCCTGTGTTCAAAGAGAAAGAGCCCAGGACACGTGAACTAAACACGCTTAAAAGCAGGGGCTGGCTCTCTGCCCTAACGTGTGCAGGCCCCATGAATCTGCTGGCAACCCAAACACTGTCCTTCCACCAGGACAGCGAGGTCCAGCCTTGACCTCATCACCCAAAGGAGTTCCCAGGAGGAGCCCAGGGTCACACAGATGTAGTTAAACCGAGGCAAGGGGTCAAGATGAGGACAAACAGCCACGTGGACATACAGTCTGAGAGGAGAGAAACTGAATGCAGTTTACTTTGACTTGTTTGTGATCAGCCTGGGCAAACTGATCTGAGACTGAGACTGAGAGGCAGCGGGTTATTCACAGACTAAACTCCTAATCTGTCCCACACCCATCCAGGGTGAGTCTACACTGTATCTCACAGAGAAAACAAACCTCTCTCCTGTTACAAAGGTAAACTAGGGCTGACCTGGAGTTGCCACCAAACTGGTCTTCAGCGTCCCGGGCTCTGCGGGGGCCGCGGGGCGTGATCCTTCCATGGAGACCCCGTCCTGGGAGTTGGTGCGTGAAATGGGTTCAGGAGGCCTCCTCTTGCGCTGCAGACCCTTCTGGATGGACTGCGAGTCCGTGGGCAGGTTGGCCAGTTGGTGGAACACGTTCCGCTTGCGGATGACGGCGTAGACCAAGTTGGAGTTCCCTGGGAATGACAGTGACACGTGAGCAGAGGGGACTTGAGGGGCTCTGCCAGCACAGGGCCGCTCACTGGGCACGGGGCAGGGGGCTGCAGGCTCAGAGAACCCCGTTTCCACCACACAGGCTGAGGGTGAGGGGCAGAGAGCAGAGCTGGGTGTCCCCCTATCCACCACAAAGCTGGGGAATCCAGCTAGACCCTTCTCGGGCTGCAAGGCTGGCCTGAAATGGCCTAGACTGGCAGGCAAACAACTGAGGAGAGAAAGGACAGTTTAAACCACACATTAGCACCTATTTTGGAAGAGAAAGAAAAAAAAAAGTTGTTAGTCAATATTCAACATTTCTCCATCTTCAGGAGAGCTCAAAATTAAATTGGGGACGTTCCATTTGAGGAGAAACAGGCTGGAAACAGGCAAGTGTAAGGCCAGAACTCTTACTGCCTGTGTGGTGACAGAGAAGAGAATGAAGCTGTCTCCTAAAATAACACACACACCACAGACACAAAGGCTGGCTTAGGACCTGACAATCACCTACACCCCCATTAGGGAAGCAGAGTGGCCACTCCTCCTCTGCAGGTTTGAAGGGCAACACTACACTCCGAGCAGGGAGCAACAAGAGCTCCTCCTAGCAGGTTAAGGGACCTCACTCTGTTGTCTCCTTGGTAAAAGACTGTCAGGGTTTTACAAAGGAAAGGATGAGGCATTTCCACTAAAGGCAGCCAGTGACAGAACTTCACTTGGACAGCAGCTGTTTGGTCTTCAGCTCCAGAGACCCACCAGAGCAGAACTGAGAGGCACTTTCAAACATTTAAAGTTGCTCTGTGCCCTCACCTACACCGCTGAGCGACACGAGTGGTTACACAGCTGCATCCAGCCAGTCACAACCTCAGTGCTACACACTCACCTTCCCTTCTCCTTCCCCTCTACACATCTTATCTCCTGGTCTGCAGGAGGCTGAGGTTGACAGCTGCCATCTCATTTTGCTCTAAGCCTGTCTGGGTCAGCACCCAACAATGATCCCCTACTAACCCGACCTCTCAATCCTTGGCAAGTCTCCATGGAGCTGCTTTCTACTCTTCTCCCCTTCCCTTATCTGTTGGGACTTTCTCTGAACTTCCATGTTATGTTCCTTAGACTAAATGAGTGCAAATCCACCAAATACAGCAACTGATCTCTTACCATCAAACTGGTACTGAATGATATTGTTGAAAACTTCTAGCAAGAAGAAAACGAGATGGTGGTTCTGAACAGCAGAGAACAGGAACCAAGTGGTCGAAAAAGCCTCCAGGAGATGCAGTAACTTGTTAGCAGCCACCATGGAGAGAGACTTCAGGTATGGAGACACTGGGGAAGACAAACAAGTGAAAACTGCAGGAAGAACCAAGGTGTATGTATGTGAATAAGTAAAAAAACAACTAAAAGCGTTGCTCTTACCACCTTCCCAACCTTCACTTCTAGGAAAGCCTCATGGAACAGCTGAGCCCAGCAGGGTTCCACAGAAACATTTCCAAACAAACACTGCCCAGTAAAAGCAGGATTTTGGTTTGGGTTTGGGTTTTTGTTTTGCTTTTGAGGGGCTTGTGTAATTTTACATGAGTAACAACATTTCTGTCATGCCTCCTGAAAAGCTGACACAACTGAAGTCACCTGGACATGCATGAAGCCCAAACAAAGCCACTGCCACCGTGGAGAGGTGGCACTCCCTGCTGGAGAAGGCTCAGCACTGCCAGCCACCCTCCCCAGCCCTCCTGCCACCCCAGAGGGACTCTGCTGTCCCACCCCCTGCCCCAGCTGACTGAGCCCAGCCCCTCAGGCAGGTCTGGTCTGCAGCTGGCACCTCCAGCACAGGCTGGAAGCGATGGGCTCCCAGCAGCACTTAGTGACACTGGTCAGCACCAGGGGGCGGAGGGAGAGGGGTGGAGACTGCCGGAGCCCCCGGGCCGTGGGTCGCAGCACCGGCGGTGCTTACCGTTCACGACAATGGTGAGCAGGCAGTCGAAGAGAGGCTGCAGCCGCTGGTGCCCACTGGTAATGATCTTGTGAAAGACCTGCGGTAAGGAAGGAGCTCTTGAGCAAGGCAGCCCCGTGCTGAAAGCACCCTCTCGACCAAAACCGGTGCCGCCCCCACACGGATCGCCCCCTGGCAGCATTCCTTGCGGCAGGGCCCTGCCCACTCCACAGCTACACGGGTGGGGGAGGCTGCTCTCCCGGCACGCCGGGAGTACAAGCTCTCATCGACACGGAATCCTCTGGGGATGCGATTAGGGCTCTACAGCACCGCAAACAGAAACTGACCGTGAGCTCTTCCAAACGCACCGGCAGCCTGAGGCAAAAAGAAGCCACCAGGAAGCAAGAGACACCTCCATCACCATGGATTGGGACTCTGAAGTGTAGCAATAGCTGCTTGAGATGCCACAGAACTAATCATTTCACGTTAGATCTTAGTGCAAACTCCTAACTCAAACATCTGTCCTGTTTTTCTTAACTACACCCTCAGACATGGAAGAGTCAACTGCCTCACAACAGTTCAATCACCCCCAACCCCAGTGTCCCCAGCTCCAGCTGACACGGCTGGAGGAGACCTGCAGCACAACCAAAACACAGAGAGGATCTACGGGCAGTGGACGTAACAGCACAACACAGTGCCAGGAACAGTCCTGCTGGGCACACCTCTCCCTACTCCATCTGATGGGAGTCTCCTTCAGGAGGTTTATCAGAAGCTCCTGAGAGGTATTTCTCTGTCAGAGAACTAACCTGACCCAAGAGGGCCACCAAGCACCCAGCTGCTCGCAGGCAGGAGCGTGGCCCTCAGCAGCGCACCGAGGGACGAACCACCCCCCGCAGCACCCCACGGCTGAGGATGAGGGATCACGCTGTCCCCACTCTGGCAGACGTGCTCCACACAACTCTGGTGACTTGGACAGAGCCAGCAGCTCAGTCAGACCTCCCACCTTCCCCTCCTGCAGGCAGATCTGGTAGAGACCATGCAGCCATCCCACTCATGCCAGTCCCAGCATCCTTCAGGCACCAGTCCAGCACCACACAGGATCATCTCGTGCACTTTCTAGCTACTCAGCTGGCATTATAGGAAGGATGAGTACACTGAGAAAGAGCAGCACAACTGTTTGTGGAGACACGAAACTCGAGCTGGGAGGGACAGAGAAGAACTGCTGGAGCTATACTCACTATGATGAGCAGATCTGCGTGTGTCCCTGTGAAGACAGGGATGTCCATAGGCACTCGCACAGAGTACGGCTTGTTCAGTCGGACCCCGAAGTTACGCTCCCCACTGAGGAGCAGGAGGATAAAAACCCCGATGTGCATCAAGCCCACTCGTGCTGCAGAGGGAAACACAACACCACAGATGGCAGTGAAGCCAGTGAACTCCTAAAGACAGGAGGACAAGGGGGCAGGAGGAATGCTGTGGGACTGAAAACTCCACACACCAGACCAGACCATCCTGATAAGAGACACCCCACACAGCACTTCCCGCTCTGCTGGCACCAGTGTCACCCAAGCACAGCTACTGGGCCAGCACAACGTTCAGTCTTGGACAGATCACACTCTCCTTCATGATGGTATTCATGTAAACCCATCACTGCAGCAAGAATGATCAGGCTACTTCTTTCCACTACCCAGGGATGGAGTTATGGCTGATACACCCAGGGCAAGGGCAGAACACTTTCTAGCTCACCAGCAAGCCCAGATCATCCCAAATGTTGAGAAAAAAACAACTTACACTGGTCTGCTCTGGCATCGTTGAGAAAATACAAGATTGGGACAAGGATGTCCAGAACATCACTGCTCTTCAGCACAAAGAAGAGGAATTTCTGGAAGAAAGGGAAGGATTTCAGACAATCACCAGCATATTCAGTTTTCTGCACCATCTGTAGCCTCAAGCTAATCAGTTTCTCAAGAGCATCAGAAAGGCTGGTGTATGTACCAGCTCTTCAACTCCAGTGTTATGTGTAGAGTTATAACACCTACTCCTGAACTTACCTCAAGCACTGACCTTCAGGAGCTGCATTTTCTCTCACAAGCTCTCCCATGAGCCAGACTCCCCCAAAACCCACCCAGCAGGGAGTACTGCTGTGGCCTGAGTGCCACAAAGCCAATGCTAACTATATGCTGAGAGCTTGGTCAAGCCACAGCCACACCAGGCTCTGGGACACAGGCAAGGTGTGACAGAGCTCAACGAGAAGCTGATCCACACCTTGTTGAAGTCACAGAGCTTCCAGAATAGGACAAGGAGTTCTTGATGGAACTGGATCTTCTTGGCAGAGTTTGGCAGGTAAGTCTGGACCAGGGGGTTCGATAACAAACGGGCCACTCCCTTCAGGATGAACTGGAAATCCTGCAGACACACCGGGAAAGAGACTTCAGTGGGCACGAGGCTAATGAGATCAGTGTTAGATCAGATGGGAAATAGCCAGGATAGGAGCACCTCCTACCCCATAGTTACCTCCTCTCGGTGTATTCTGGAGAGGTAATTCACAAACAGGTTGTCTGGTCCGGGAGGCTGTGTTCAAAAACAGAGGAGTGAAATGCTTACTGGCAGCAAGGTTTACTCAGGAAGCCACAGAGTAACCACTGGCTCTGGGGACTAATGTCTCTCACTGCAGCTCTCCTCTCAGAATGGTGCAGTTTAAATGCCAGGAGACAGAGCACCTCAGGGACAGCAGAGTCAGGGGCTTTTCACTTACATGCTCCTGACTCAGGTCAGTGACCAAATCCTCGTGGTTTGGCCACCTAGAGCTGTTCAGTGGCCTGCAGGGAAGAAGCAGGACCAAGCCAGAAAGAGCAGGCTGCAGGGAGGGGAGTGGTGCTGGGCCCTACAGGTCAACATGCAATGCAACTGGTCTAAGAGGACCACAGGGAGCTCAGGAGAGCAGCAAACGCAGATCCCGGTGCCACTCACATCTACGTCATCCATGGCCGTGCCAGTGGTCGTGCCATCCACGGTGGGACTTGAACTGGTGGAGCTGTCATAGTCCAGCGTGACAATCAGCACCTGGGCTGCCTCTTCCACCAGAGGTTCGCGGTAGTCGGAGAAGAGCAGGTGGTTGTAGGGAATCCCGTAGCCCACCGGGTCGTAGGCACAGACCGTGTTCAGGAGCGAGGTGAAGAGCGGGAGCGCGTGTCTGGGGAGGGACAGGCGCTCTCAGGAGGCACAGGCAGGGGACAACAGGTGCTGCCCTGGGGAGGGACAGGCACCTCTCCTCCAGGAGCAATGGGCATGACAACACACAGGCATCTCCTGTAGCCCGTGACAGCGGCCCATGACGGAGACAAGAGCTGAGCAGCTCCCAGCTGGTCTCCTGGGCTTGGAGCAGAACAGGGCTGGGTGGCCTCCCAGAGGAACCCTGTGCAGCGATGTGACAAAGGGAACACGACCTCAAAGGTCTCTGGGCTCTGGAAAGACAGAACTGCCTGCCTTCAGCCAGCACTGAGCTCCCGTGGGCAGAGCAGCTGGCAGTCCCACGGGGGACAGTGTCACTAGAGGGCAGCATTCATCCGCCACCACAAGCCACCCACTGCCACGCCAGCCAGCATCCCCGGGAGGGGACAGGATCTGCCGTGTCCCACGGGACAGGGATCAGTCCTGCACCGAACTCCAGCCAGCACCATGCTCAGCCTCTCCTTTGGCTGCTAAGCGGAGATGCTGGTGCAGCACAGGTAGGATGGGGACAAAGAAAAGGGACAACAGCCCCGAGGTGTTGGAGGATGCAAGTCCTGTGGCCCCCCCCATTACCAACACAGTCCATGGAAGAGATCTGAAGACATTTCTCAGCCCCCACCCCTCCTCCTTACCTGTTCTCCGTGGAGCAGAAGAACTGAACCCAGGGGTTGGTGTTGCTGCTGTCCGAGGAGGGAGGCAGATACATGGCCTCGGAGAAACAGGTCAGCAGCAGCTTAAGCAGCTCTGTCCTGGAAGGGAAGAAGCCGAGGCCCGGGGCGATTCAGGAGCAGGGGCTGGCCGCGGGAGGCACAGCCACACCACCGCAGGAAGGCTCGTCCCACCCAGCCAGTGCTCCCCGCTGACAGCTACGCCCACTCGATGTCAGCAGTGCTGTCACCGGGCAAAGCTTAGCAGGGCTGCTGCTGGAACACAGCACAGCACCCTTGGGTGCTCGAAGCAGCGGCGTTTCACCAGCTCCTGCTGCAGACACTACTCCCATATCACACTGCAGATGCTATTCAACAGGTCAGCTGGGGTTTTCCTGTGCTGCCAGCCCTGCTAGCTCAGAAAGGAGAAAGCCCTTGGGAATCAGCCACCCAAGGAGGCAGGGAGAGCCTGTCTCACAGAGACCTCCCTCTCCTGAGCCCAGTCTCCTCTGTTGTGCTTTGGCAGAGCCCCTTCCTTACCTATTCAAGTCATGGATGTAGTTCGGTTGTGGAGAATGAGCAAAGCCCACTCCTGCCTCCCAGATGTACTCACAGCTGTCAATGGAGTGGATATCTTCTGCTGTGTCCTGTGGGGAGAAGACAGAGCTCAGACCACAGGAGGCAAGAGCAGGGGGTGACACCACCAGTGGTGTCTGAGGCAGCCCAGCCGCTCTCCTTCCCAACAGCAAAGAAACCAGCAGAGAAGCATCGGAACAGACTGCACCTCGCAGCTCCACCCTGACAGAGAGCCTCTCATCCTCAACAGGTGCTGAGCACCATGCAGAATGCAGCCCTTCCTCTGGCACACTCAGGTGCAGTGCCAGCCACCTCCACTGGGAAGGGTCACCATGGGATCCGAGACACATTCTGTCCATCACTGGGCACATCACCACCTCCACTCCCTTCCTGCGGGCGCGGGCCGCACGGCCGCTGCGGTGCAGAAGCAGCACCAGGGCTCACAGCAGCTGCACCCCCAGTCCTGTCACACAGCACACTATGCTGAGTGCACCTGCACAACGGTGACTCCCAATGGCTGCACCTCAAAGGCAGGAGAAGCCACAAATTAACCCTTGATTATGATAAAAGTTGATATGGCTGTGATTTGCTTTACCCTCTGAAAGCCAAGAAGGCGACTGCAGTACGTTATTTCTGCTGCTGAGAACCCTCCCAGGTCTTTGACAGCTGCTGGCATCACTCCCAAACTCCTGCTTTGCAACCTGAGGAGATGGACCACAGCAGTTTGCCCTTCTCTGTCATGGTCAGTCAGGTCAGGGCTGAAGCAGCTTGGTAGACAAAGCAGTCGGTTAATCCTCAGATCCTCGAGGAACAAGGGCCCAGATGGGTACGTTTGCTTCACGTGCACTGGGCACACTCTGGCTGTCTCTGGTTTGGGGTTTAATTATGCTGACTCTGCCTTTTTCCTCTCTGTACTTGGGAAAAGCAGATCAGATGACTGTTTCTAGCTGCTCTGGGTTCCCACTGCATAACCTCCTCCCCTTCCTCCCTCCCACAAAGGCACCAATCTCAGGCCAGCAGGGCTTGAGGGCAACCAAGCTCTGCTTACCAGCCCAACCACACCTCCCACAACACCCCCATGGTGACACTGACACAGGAGAAGCTGCAGAGTCTGGGCTCCTCCTGCCCTGCTACTCACTCCCCACAGACTGGCCAGAGCTCACCTGCTGTCAGGTTTCTCACCACGCTCCTCAGAGCAACTCTGGTGAGACTGGAGTGCCAAAGAGCTCCCTCCACCACCAAATCCTGAACATGTCCTGCCAGGCACAGGCTTCATGGAAAGAAACACAACTACAGGCACAAACCCGCTCCTGTCACTAAGCAGGAACACAGGGAGGAGAAAGCATGTCACCAGCCATCATGACAGCAGCTGCCCAGAGCTAGGAAACAGGTGCTGATGGCTCCAGAGACCTCAGCCTCTGCAAGGGATAAGGATATGCAGGTGCTGTGCATGACAGAGGGGACCCCAATTTCTAACAGTAACTCCAGGGCTGCCTTCAATATGAAGGCAAACAGCAAGAGTACAGGTCACTCCTGGGACTGCTTTGGCCATTCTCTTACTCCTCCTCCTTCAGCAAGTGTCCACCACCATCTGTATCTCTGGGGCCACAGGCTGTCCTGCCATGAGCACGATGTGGCTGTACCCATCTCTGCTTCTAACCTGCAGTCAGACTCAGGAGCACAGGTCACACAGCCAGGCAAAGACTGCAGAGGCTGCAGGCAGCTAACAATAAGGAACACAAAGCATCCCATAATCTAATACAACTTGCCAAGAGCCCTGGAAAGTCAGGCTGGCTTCTGCCAAGAAAAAAAATAATTAAAAAAAAAATCACAGGGGGGTTGAGGAAATTCTCCCAGGAAAAAATGTTGTCACTCCCACTTGTGTAATATCCATCCCAGTGACAGCCCTAGACAAGTCCATCCCAGCCACACTCCCACTTACTCTCAGCACACACCCAGATGCCCCTTCAGCCTCAGGTGGCACATTTCAATCCTGCTGCTATCCCAGAAACTTCAAGCAAGCAAATCAGTACTTGGGTTTGCCAGGGAACTTGGCAGCCAGATACACAGTGGTTTATATGTTAATTTTTAATTCATTTAACAGCTCTACCAAAAGCAGGGCTGCCCACTTTAGTTTATAGACTAAACCTACAGGAGACAGGACAACAGCTGCCCACTGAGTTAGTGAGGAGAGAGGAGAGAGAGGGAGGCAGGAGAGAGGGAGATGCACCAGTCTGTCCTTAGCACTCCTGGCAGGAGATCCTGCTTCAGGGAACAACTCTGAAGTAAAGGCAGTTGCCATAAGGATCAGAACACGTTTGACTCAGCTGTAATGATAGGAAGAGGAAGAGGAGGTGGAGAGATCCAACAGAGACCATCTACTCATTCAGGCCTCAGCACCTGCGACCAGGCAAACAGCAACAGCTGCTTCCTGCCCCCATGCACCAGGTCACCTTGTCAGAGAAAGGAACAAGGTGTTAAAGGTCTCTGCTCCACTGAGAGTGGCTGTTTGCCAGCACCACCACCTTTTCCTGAGGGCAGAGCTGCAGTGCAGCTGCCTCGGGGCATCTGGTTCAGAAGGCACCAACACCACACGGTGAACCCAAGTGCTGACCGATATTACTGGGTATTCAAGGTCGGCAAGTCCGTGGTTTTCCCACCTGCAGGGACCCGCTGGGGTTTCCCAGGGTATCCTCTGCCAGGCAGCTGATCACCCCTGTGCAGATGCCCTCGGGGTTCAGCTTACCACAGTGCTCCTCCGGTGGCTCTGCACGGTGAACTCCGGACAGAAGAGCAGATCCGCCACAGCCAGGAGCAGGGACTCCGCCAGGGGCCGGGCGTTCTCATCCTCTTCATCCCCCTGCAAGCAAGGAACAGGGACAGTGCTGTCAGCCCAGCAAGAGAGGACACCCTCCCCAGGAGCATGCTGGGAGCTAAGAACTTGCAGAGGAACAAGAGTGAGAAACACATAAAACCCAGGGAGCACAGAAAACAAATTCACCACTACCACCACCCTCCCCCTGCCCCAGAAGGTGGTGACTGAACAGGAACCAGCTCTTCAATCCACCAAACCGAACAAAGGCCCAGATACATCAGGAAACAGAAGAGTAGTGTTGGGTTTGGCCTCGTGGAGACACTTTCTGGAGACAAAAGGAAAAGGAACGAGTGTTTTACAGCCACCAGGGAGGGCAATTTGGATGGTGCACAGGGACAGCAGTGGGAAGCAGCCAGCAAGCACCAGCGAGGAGTGAAACCACCCCAAGTCTGTATGGGCTGCCCAGAGTAGAAGTGACAGACCTGGGAGAGGCTGTGTGTGCCCTGCAAGGGGCCCCTTCAGCCTGCCAGGGCACGGCAGCAGAGGGGATGTTGATGCCTCCAGCACTCCAAGCAGCGCTGGGATCACGCATGGCCACCCCTCTGCAGCCGTTGCCACGGGAGACCCTGCCAGATCCTGCCTGTCAGAGAGCATCCTGGGTGGGAGGCCTTCCCCACCACACTGGTGCTGGAGAGAAAGGCAGGGAGCAGGACTGGCAGGAGCTTATCTATCTCAGCCAGGCCTCTGTCAGGCTGTGCACAGGCTCTCCAATCACTGCAGGCAGCTCATGGAGATAACAGCCCCTGGGGCTGACGTGGGGCTCAGCACAGCGGGAAGACTGTCCCCAAACAGAGCCCACATGCAAGGAGAGGCCCAGAGAGCCTGGGTGGAGCTGGCACAGCCACGATGAAGCTTCTTGAGCTCACAGCCAAAGATGAGGTGACAAGCATGAAGGCACAAGGGGATTTCTTTCCCAACAGACTGTTGCTACCATCACCTTGGCTGACAGACAAAAGCCCCTGAGGACTCTGAGTAGTGCCACATCCGAAATGGGTGGCACACACACCAACACAGACAGCCCTACAGGGGACAGACACCTGTGCTGCAGGAGCTCTGCCAGCCCTCACTGCATCATGGAGGGGTGAAGGATAACCACAGAGATACTTACTGACAGTCTGGGCATACCATCATCTTCCTCACCAGCTCCCAGAGACAAACCAGCCTTCAGACAGCAGAGCCACTGCCCACAGATCAGACACAACTTCCCTACCAGCTCAGGGCTGTCTTTGTTATCCCCCTCCAGGCAGCTGGGGCAGCCTTCAGCTGCTTCCACACACAGTTACATGATGGAGCACACTGAGCCACAACAGCTCCAGCGGTGCTCAGGAGGCTCAACACAGCAAGAGGGCTCCCCAGCCCACCACACATGCACTGGGATGGATCTCCATGGGATGACCCCACCACTCTTGAGGCTGAGAAACTCTCTTCCAGGTGCTGAGCAAAGTGGAGAACAGTAGTAACATCAGCCTGGCTTCATCAGAGCATTGGACACCCCGAAGCTCCTTGCCAAAGCAAGCTCCTCGTGTCTAAGCCTCTCCAGCACTCCCTGGCTCCTTCAGGGATGTTCCTCATGTCTAAGCCTCTCCAGCACTCCCTGGCTCCTTCAGGGATGTTCCTCATGTCTAAGCCTCTCCAGCACTCCCTGGCCCCTTCAGGGATGGTCAAGCACCGTCCTCAAAATCAGAGATCACACAGCAGAGCAGGGCTAACAGAGACTGCTCCACCACCCAGAACTTACCCTTGAAGCAGCCTCGGGAAAACAGATTAGAGGTGACAGGCAGAGACTGCACAGGGTACAGGGTTTGTACTGTGCCCACCACTGGTGACCCTTTCTGATCACCCCACAGGTACTTAACACCCAGAGGAATCTACACTCCTCACTCAGCACGGCCCTGCCGACCTGCAGGTTCAGGAGCTCGCAGGAGAGGGCTCTCTATGAACAGACAGGCAGCTGCTGGGGGGGCAAGCAGGTGTATATGTAGTCCTGGCCAAACTCAACCGTGTTTTCAACACTTTCTCCTCTTTGCAGGAGATCCTAGAGTACTTCTTCCCTGTTCCACCCAGAAACACAGAAGAGCAGTGTCTGTTCTTCTGTAGGGAGGTTCAGAGACTCCCCTGAGGTAGTACATGTCACCAACAGAGCCAGAAACCGTACCTAATTCTTCAACCCTAATTATTTAGCTACTCTTGATTGGTTGTGGGCTTCACCCATCAGGCTATGCCCCTGGTTAAACCATGTCCCTCAGCCCATAAGAAGGGCACCGAGTCACGACACCGAGAGCTTCTCTGGCAAGGGCTGCCTTAACTGTGACACTGTAAAATCAGTGGAAATTACACCCTAGTCCAGGGTGACTTGGATCTTAGATCAACTTTAGTTAATGAAACAAGGTCATTCAGTTTAGGAAAGTCATAAAGCCTTTAGTACCACCCTCATGTTTGTTCCAATTCACACCTTGGTTTATACAGGAGAAGCCTCCCCTCACATAACCAGTGCTGTCTGGCTGCAGCTACAACCACCAGTGAAGCATCCTGATGACACAGCAACCTGTGCTGTACAGACCACCGAGGGTCAGAGGAAGAACAGCGATAATCAACCACCCCACAGCCTTAGAAGGTGCCACCTAATTCATGACTGAACAGAAACAACTGGAACCAAGTTTCTCCCACAGGGTCTCCCTGCTGCAGCCTCCCCTTCACCCTCCAGAAAGGGGAATAAGAGACTGACCCCTCCTCTGCCAGCCCCAGGGACAGTTGACCAGAAGAAGCCTCTCCAGTCTGGGTCCTCGAAGATGTAAGGCAGGATGCGGGTGAGGAGCCGGCAGCAGTTCAAGACGATCTGCCTCTCCTTCTCTGTGTGGCAGCCACTCTCTGCTCCCTGGACCAGCTTCTCCACAGCCTGAAGGAAACAAAACCAAGGCAGGTGACATGAGCCTGGACACAAGGTAGAAAGAGTTGGGCAGGTCTGTCTTGCTTGGTGACACCCCCAGAGAGGTGTAAACAGTTTTTAGAGCCTAGTTCAGTGGTATAGGCACTGCTGCTGTTTGAAATGCTGCAGAAATGGGTAAGTGATCTCAAACACACCTTTGTGAATTTCTACTGCCCCACTGCAAGAGGCCTCACATGCCAGGGCTAATCCATGCAGCACACGTGTGGTGCCATGTGAGCTGGAGAGCCACAGCACCAGGAGGCCCCTTCCAGCACTGCTCCGCCGCACGCTCCGGGCAGAGCGGATTAATGAGCTGCATGTAGAGCACAGGGCACAGCAGAGCCAGGGAGCAGCACTGCTGTGGGGGCACACACAGTCCAGAGACCTGTGCCTGCAGCAGGGACCTCTCCTCGCCCAGGAGCTGGGAGCTAAGCTGCTGCCTGCCACTGTTCCGTGTGCGGTGCAGCCTCCAGCAGGGGCTGCCCAGCTCCTGCTGCTGCTGGGGAGGACAAGGCTCCCAATCCAGGTTTCCCCCACTGATCCCGTGCTTGGGACAGCTGGGAAAGCAGCTCTGTTCTCCCTGGAAAGGGATTCTGAGCTGAGTCCCTGCAGTCCCTCCAACCGCTGCTGAAGCTGCCACCGCAGCCACTGAGCTCTCCAGAGCAGGACAGAGGTCCTGCAGCAGCACCCACAGCCCCAGGGGGCAGCAGCAGGAGGTTTTACCCGCAGAAGAAGGCAGCTCCTTCACCCAGCAGCTCTGCTCCGGGGCTGAGCTCAGCTGCTTCTTCAGGCAGTCCGAGTCTCTGGCCGTGGCTGCCAGTGACATCAGCTGAGGCCAGGGCATCAACCCGGCAAAGCACTGCACCATCGGGCTCCTCAGCCCCTGGTACCCCACCTATCCAGGACCTAGGGCCTCTGGATAAACAGCCCAGCATTCACCAGGCCTCCCAACATGTCTGTTCCAGGAGGGAGAAGAGACCATGGTTTAGTCTTGGTTTGGGGGAAAAAGGACACAAAGGGACCAGGCAGTCAGCACAGGTCTCCTCAGCCCTTCTCCACTCCCAAGCTGCAGACTGCCAGAAGCCAGGAGAAAGCACTAGCAAAGAACCATTCCATTTTTCCTCATTTTTTGTATTCTTTCTCAAGTATCCATTACAGGCAGCTGCCTGAGGCACAACTCCCAGTCAGAAGTACCTTCAGTGTGACTCAGTAGATCTCAGTAACATCTTGTAGACCAGGAAGGAGAAACAGAATTGCAACAGTTACAGTCAGGAAAATGCCATTCCAAATGTTTCCAATGCCACAAGCTCAAGGCTACTCTTTGCACTGCTCAAATCAAGAGTGTTAGGAACAGCTGCTCTTTCCCAGGCACAGTCTCAGGCTGCTGCTCACCAGCCTGACAATGTGCCCAACCTGGGCAGGTAGGAAACTCCGGTCAACGTCCCTTGTGCTCCACACAAGGACATGGAAACTCCACCAGGGATGTTCTGATGTCACAGCAGAAGAAAGAAGTACTAAGATCTCCCTTGAACTTCACTCTGGCCCTCGTATGGTGACAATCTCCACATCCCTCCACGACCTACCAGCTTCAGCCAGGCTGATGTGTGGTGAGGAGCAAGCAGATGCAGACAGGGAATTGGATGTACCAGCGTACCAGCCTCACCACAGACGGCCAGTCTTAGTGCAAAGGCACCTCAGCAGGAAGAGGTTTATACAGCAGACAAGACCCAGAGGGTAGAGTAGAACATGGGAAAGGGACATCAGGAAAAAAGCTCCAAAGAGAGCAAATGCCAGATGTGGTCTGTGCTAAACCAAGAGAGGAAGGGCCGAGAGTGACCATCAGGAGAAGACAGGGACAAGCAAGCACATCACATGGAACAAGGAAATAATACAGGATCTGTCTCCCCTTTGGAGCCACAGGGCTACTGATCCAGGGACACCCCCTGCAAGAAGACAGCACTGCCCTTACCTTATAACACAGAGTGGCCAAGTTCGAGGGTGATTCCTCTCTCACTGCTCGGATCTCTGCAGCTGGAACAAGGGCAAAGACATCCTGCACAGAGGTTGCTGTGTCTGCCCAGAACTGGTCCCAGAAGGCATCATCTGTTGCTTCCACGGGCTGTGGAGAAACACACATGGTTACAGATGCAGAACTACCATTCTGAGAGGTCCAAATACCCACAGGTATGTCTGGCTTGGGGATGGGGCCAGGCACAGGAGAGCTTCAACAAAATATACTGCCACTGGTTGGCACCTCAGCCTCTTTGTTAGCAGGGCTTTGGCTGATGCAAACACAGCATTCCCTCAGCGAGGCGTTGGTGTGACCAACTGCAGCAGACTGGGACCCCTCAGGTCTTTCAGAGTCACACCACAGGTGAGGTCTCTTGCTTGTCCCCAGCCTAGGGCATGTACAAGCTCTTGCAAGCAAGCATCCTTGGCTTGCTCTTGCTCACCAGAGCAAGCCAAGGATGCCCTGAGCCAGCACTGGAATTGCTTCTGCTGCAGCCAAAGCCTGGAGGAAGCAGTCGTGGACACCTGACATCAGGGCATGGAAAGACCCACGGAACTGACAGCCCCAACACAAAGCACCTCGAGCTGCACCGGGACTGATCTCTCCAGATCAAATATTTACAGGGAACTGGACTCAGGCAGCTGGTCCCTGCCAAGTCTTTGTTCTTAAAAAGCACTAAGTGTGCATTTTGAAGAGGAAGGTGGAGGGAGGAGGCTGTGAGGATCCATTTCAGACCTGTGGCCTGAGAAGCCCACCCCCATGCCTGGGAACACACCTCCCCCCATCACCTTTCCTGGCTCTGCGGAAAATCAGGCAAATCCCTCTTGTTGTCCCCGTTTCACAGTGAGAGAACATGGATTGTTCTCAAGTTTCCCATGAAACCCCACTGCTAGGGATGCTGGCCACAAGGCCAGCCTGTCTGTCAGACTGCAGCTGGAAAGACAGACAGCTCAGCATGGCTGGCTGCAGAGGCCCGGTGCTGTTTGCCCCAGCCTTCTCCTGAGACCATGGCACCAGCTTAGCAATCCAGACAACAGGAATGAGGAGCTGGGTGTCTGCTTTGTCCACTGAACAACCCTGCTTTGCCCTTTCGGGCTTTGCAGAGGCAGAGCAGCACTGGCCATTCAAGAAGAGGCAGTGAAACCTGTGGAAGTGTGCTGATGACCTGCCACTCCCCAGGGTGAAACCAGCACTGTTTGCTGAACAAGGCGGCATCTCAGGCATCCAAAGTCTGAGAGCTCCGAATAATCAGGAAAGACATCATTTTTCAGCCAGTCTAAAAGTGAACATGGCTCTGCAAGAGACAAGCATCACCCAAACAAGGCTGGGAGAGCTCACCCAGCCCAAGGGTCTTGATCCAGGAGAGGGATAAACCCACATGTATTTATGCCAACCAGTGTAAAAAGGATGGATCCACAGAGAATTATGATGTAAGGGTGTTTCCCCAGCCATGCTGAAGCATGGTGGCACACTTAGCCAGCTGGAAGAGCCTGAGCAGCCCCAGCCCTCGGCTCGGGGCAAGGGGGACCCCCTGGCCTGAAAGGGCTGGGGGCAAGGGGGAGCCTCCTGCCTCCTGCACAGCAGCACTAAAGCAAACAGCTGCCCTCAGGAACTACAACAATCAGCATGGGGGGGGTCTACTGAATCACACAGGGAAGGGGCAAACCCCCCCCCATGTGGTTAGTTTAAAGGTCTGCCCACTCTCGGTGTGCCCAGCTCTGTGCTGCTCTGAACACAGCCAAGACACAACTCTGAGGAGAAAACCCCTTCACAGCTCTGACACCAAGTGCTGCGTTTCCCCTCTGCTACGGCACATACACACACACACACACACACGAGTTAAGGGCCACATTCTGTGAGCAGGTGACGTGTCACTAGCACCCAAAGGCCAAGAAGTGAGAAGGGCAGGCAGGGAGCCCACCCCCAAACTGGTACAGCAGGTTGCTGCCCTGCAGCGCTCTTCCTTACCGCCCCAGTGCTTGTCCTGGTCCTTCCAGCCACACCATGAATCAGCCCAAGCAACCCCCCAGCCATTAAAAACAAAACCAGAAAAACCAAACAAAACCACGTGGTTATCTTCTTAAACTGCTCTAGTACTGAAACTGTCTTCACCTCATCACCTTGGCACCAAAGCACGACCCCAGCAAACCCCTTCCCAAGGGAAAACAAGACCACAGCTCCTCAGAGGGACCTGCAGGACCATGTCAGAGCCTGACTCTCAGGACGCTGCTGGGCTCTGTAACCTGGGCACGACGTGCCTGGATGGAAGCAAAGCTACTCTGCAAATCTCACCTCTAGCAACACTCCTCAAAGAGAGACAAGTATTTGGAAATCCAATCTGTGTAATGCTCATAAACCCCCTTCCTGGCCAGTATATTTCCAACCACAACCGCACGTATAATTGCCACATGTACCCGCTGGCTGCCTGCCCAGCCACTCCCACCCACAATAGCTGCTAATTGGAGATCATGCATAAATAATGAGCTCACCGGCATCTGGAGGGAAGGAGAAAACCATCTCCCTCCAGCGGACACAGATCCCTTCACCTCCCACTCGCCTGGGGCACCCTCAGAGGTGGAGCACAGCTGCTGTTCCATAGATGGCAACACAACGGTGAAGACAGACCGAGGAACAGGGACGGCAACTGCAGCTCCGTGAAGGTGGAGCAGCAGCCACCTGAGCTGCAGCGCGGCTGCTGCGGCCACACCAATGTCGTGGCTGCCATCCCGGCAAGCAGATCACACTGAAACACTGATTGTTTAATTTTTAATAGCTGCAGCAAGCCAGCTCCTCATCCAGCAGATGGTATCCCATGTACAATCCTGGGACATGGATGCAGTACTGAGTCCCATCCCCTCAGCCCTCCAGTTAATGGCCTGGCACCATGATGCTACTCGAGCTGCGTAACGTTCATCTCCTCGATCGAACATCACTGGATGTTTCTAGGCTGATTGTATTCTGCATACAGCCTCTCTGGGGATCCAAGTATCTGCTTCCTCATGCTGAGCTCACCCAACAGCCTGCACCCAGCTCACAGAGAAGGGAAATACAGAGACCTGGAACAGTCTTGTTCACCAGCCACAGATACCTTCATCTGGAAACGTCAGGATGCAGTTACAAGTGTTGGTAGAACACATGCTGCAGTGACACATCCCACAGCACCACAGCCAGCTTCGACAGAGCTCCAACCAGAAGAGCTCCCCAGCACTGCTGTGAGCTTCAGGTCCTCCACATCAGCACAGATGTGTCCTCTCTTGGCAAAGAAGCTGCAGCACACAGATAAGAAGGAGCCTGATGTGCTTCCAACAGTGCAGACAACCAGCAGTGCCAGGAGAACGAGAACTTAATCACTGCCACAAGAACCAAGGGATCTCTCAACACCACTGCAAATGTGCCTGGCATATCTGGAAAGCAAAGGAGTTCCTGACCTCACGTTCTCCATGGCAGCTGCTGCTGAAGTTACAGAGCTTAGTGCCAGACAGAGATGCTGCTGCCTGAACCAAGCTCTCTGCAACACAGGGAAGGGATGATGTAGCACAGCAGGCAGAGCTGAAGCGATGTGACACATGAATGTAAAGAAAAACTATTTCCCTGTGGGGGTGATGGAGCCCTGGGCCAGGCTGCCCAGAGAGGTTGTGGAGGCTCTGGAGACATTCAGGACCAATCCAGACACGTTCCTGTGTGACTTAATCTAGGTAAACCTGCTCTTGCAGGGGGGGTGGACTAGATGATCTTTCAAGGTTCCTTCCAACTCCTAATTTTCTGTGATTCTGTGACATCTCAGAGTCAGCAAGGAGGGAGACTTTGGGCAAGGTGAAAGACCTCCCACCTGCACGCTGGCCACTCGAAGGCAGAAGTAGCCCAGCTGGATACCTCCAGTCTTTATTTCCCAACAGTTGTAAAAGTCAGGTTTCAGGTTCCTTAAGGCACCCCCACACGTGCTGTAGCAGTCAGAAAAGGAAGGCCCTTGGTTCACAAGTATCCTGCTGCTTACAGACCCCCAGCCCTGCACAGGCGATCCCGGGCAAACAGGATACGCACGGGAAACGGGAAGAGAGCGTGGAGCTGGCTGCGACCCACAAACAGGAAAAGGCCCAGGGCAGGCTCAGCTCCTGTGTGACAGCAGAGCGCTCCTCTCCACCCCACGGTGCAGAGCCGTGGACTGCAAGGACCACAAAGCCACTGAGGCTGCGCTTGCCTGAGCTCCCGTGGATCAGGCCACCCTGCGGGGCCTCGGGTTAGTCCGGGGCAGGTCACGCACCTTCACGGCGCCCGTTTGCGAGCCGCCGCCGCGCACGCGGGACGTCCGAGGACGGTACAAGATTCCGTGCCAGGGCTGCAGGTCCACACGGGTTTCAGCAGAGACATGTTGCAAAGGAAACTGGAAAGTGGGATCTGTGAAGGTCTGGCAGAGGAAGCCCAAGACAAAAGTCAGCTGGGTGAAGTGTTAGTTACAGCTTTGCTTTCAGGACAACTTTGACTTGGATCCACCTGAGAGACTTGGATACTTGAATCACGCTTGCATGCTGCCTGGAACATTCTACCAGAAACAGGCCTCTCTCTGACACAACATGCACTTTATCAGGCCCAAATTAACAGCCTGTTGTACTGCTGCTGCACTGGCACATCAGGGACACAGACAGGACTGGAGTCTGCTCCCAGCGTTCCATCCCTCCCGTCTCTTTCAAAGCAAACGTGTATCTAGCATCGAAATCTGACAAGTTGGTCCACAAGATCCACACTTTGTATCTTCCAGCTGGTTGCTTGCAGAAACCATTCAATCTCCAAAGGGCTGAGAAAAGAAAGTGTGTTTCCCCAGCAGCTGAGATCCCAGCTCCAGCTCCCAGCTCTGCCACTGACTAGCTGCCACACCTGCAGTCTAGGTGCTCCTTCACCTGTTGGGTAGACAGCGTTTTCACAGGCAATAGGAGGGCTCAGGTATTCCCTGGGGTAAATCACACCTGGTTTAGTACTAAAAGGGTGGGCCCTGTCGATTTACAGCTGTGCCATGTAACACAGCATATATTTATCATCTAAAAATGCTTGGTTTGTCTTTCAAGTTCGGGGCTCCACATGTGCTACAAGCATTCAAGTGTTAAGTTCCTTACAGACTTTTATTTTTTATTAAATGTGCACATAGGAACACTCATATATTTTAACTAACAAAAGCCTGGATATTATACAACTTTGGGATTTTTTTTTTAAAAGAAAAAAAATCTAACTTCAGTCCTAACCCTGAACCTTCCCCAGCAAGTGAACAGTGCTCTGTGCTCAACCCCTTCCTTCCATCAGAGCCTTAGGAAAAGCCACACAGTGCATTACTGAGCTCACATTTTCACGTTACCAGCAATTCATCCAGCTACCTAAAATGTCAGAGGAGAAGGCCACAAAAAAGGAGACATGCTGCCAAGGAAGCAAAGCATGTTTTGAGTGAATAGCTGTGGAGCAGGGATTTGACTCCATCTGTTACTGCAGCCTGGCTTTGAATCCAGGGTCACAGACTAGGAGGTTACACAGAGGCTGCCACAGAGCTCTGAAGGCTCCAGGAGAGCCCAGTCACACATCCTGCACAAGTAAACACCGGTGCCCTTCTACAGTATGTAAATATGGGAGCGCCAACGCTCCACCCTGTTTCCCCATGGCAGTTAGTCTCACCTAGACCACAAAGACGTAAAATGAAATCCAGCCAAGAATGAAGCTTTTTCTCCTTCCTTTATTCAAGGGCCCAGTGAACCTTCTTCCATTACACACGTCGATAAACCCGAGGGAGGGGAACACTCTCCTCTTGGCTGGCCATCTGAAGGACTGCCTTGTACAGGGTTTTCTTTGTGAGCAGCAGACTGAGAAGACTCCTACAGCTAACACAGGCACCGAGAAACCAGCCTTAATTTTATCTTTTCACAATCTCATCGTCTAAGCATGTTTCCCAGTGCAGGATGGACAGTCCAAAACTGAAAGCACACTGAATCATTTGGCATTCTGAAAAGATTTTGGAAGAAACCCTTCAAATTTAATTCATCCAGTCCATCTCTGCCTAGGGATGTTGTGGGAACATCCACAACTAGAGGTTTTCAAGAACGTGTCCACAAAAGCCATTCCTGGACAACGCAGATAGAAGTGATGCTGCTTTAGAAAGTGTAAGTGCAATCTCTCAAAGCTTCTTCCAGACCTACTTTCTAGGATTCATTTTCCACTCCTTGCTTTCGCCACTTGAATTTTCACAGATTTTCTACTACTCTTCACCCTTTTGCATCCACCCCCTTTTCTTCCAAATTAATTCTCCATTGTTGAACACTTTCCTGCCATCATCCCCAAGTTTTCTTAGCAGCTGTTACTCCCTCACCACCAAAGGCAGCTCAGGAAAAATTAAAAAAAAAAAAAAAAAGGAAAAAAAGAAAAAGGGGCAATCTCTCAACAGAGCAAAATCTGCTCTTTAGGCAGAAGGACAATCAAGTAACTTTCTGCTGGTGTGCTGCTGGGCTCCCAAGTTCAGATAAGAACTAAACTAGCTCCCAGGACACGATCAACATCTGTTATACCCCCAGGCAACCACTCTGACTCCTTCTCACTTAACTCCTTCTCCTCTTCACCTGGCAGAAATAAAGCTCCGTTTCTCAGGTCTCGCCGAGGGAAGCTGCTTCTGCTGAAAAAAATACTCACCCCAACAGCGTGGCTGGCCAGCTAATTACCACTAATTTCTCTGGCGGGGAGAGAATAGAGAGAGAATGAGGCCCTGCCAAACCTCGGGGTGATGTAACCTGCAGCCGAACACGTCAGGAGCCGCGGACGTCCCCCGCGACGGCGGCGCCCGGTCTCGCACCACAGACGCTGTGAGGTGTCAGGGGAGGCGAGTGGGGCCAGACAGACCCCCGGAACCGGCCGCTGCCCGCGGCCTCGCCGTGAATCGCACCGCAGCGACACGGCGGACGGGCCCCCATCAGCTCCTCAGCCTCAGGGCACGGCCTCCCCGCCGGAGCCCGGGCCAGAGCCAGCCGCGACCCGGCGGTGTCAGTCACCCGACCCGCGGGTCCCCTGCGGCCCCGGCCCCACGCAGAAGGCAGCCGGCCGGCCCCACTCGCCGGAGTCGGGCTGAGGGAGCAGCGACCTGGGCCCCCTTCCCGCAGCACCCGGGGAGT
>VXBZ01000884.1:106788-118078 GCA_013399135.1 Heliornis fulica
CCCCGCCCGCACCCGTCCCCGCTCCGCATTTTCGGCGGCGGCGGGGTCCCCTTTGGCGGATGCTTCGCGTCTCCCCGAGCCGCTGGTGCTAAATGCTGAGCGCCGACAGGATGGAGGAGTTTCAGAGCGAGGAAGAGGAGCCCTGGTACGACCAGCAGGACCTGGAGCAGGGTAAGGACGGGGACGCCCCGCAGGGTGTCCCTGCCGGGGATGCGGGGCCAGGGGGATGCGAGGGCCGGGCGGGGGCCGCAGCCGGGCCGGGAGGGTGACACACCTCGCTCCGCCCGGGCGTGCCGGGCACAGCCGGCTCCTCATCCTGCGGCTGGTCCTCATCGCCGCCGCAAGCCGCTCTCCTGCCCGTGGAAAGTTCAGACCTGAGGGACAGGCGGGCAGCCGGGTCCTCCCTGAGGACCAGGGGCAGGGACCTGGGCGGGCAGCATCCACCGGGAAGCGGCTGCCTGGAAAACTTGCTGCAGAGCCAGACCGAGGTAGCTGTGACACGGCTTTCAGCTGAGAGCCCTGGCCGGTAGAGTTAGCGGATCACCGGGTAGAAATCCACACGGGAAAGAACAGCATCCTTTGCCTTGCAACACGACAGCACTTACCCCAAAGCTCTTGCTGACCAAGCCGAAATCCAAAGACCTTCAGATTCTAAGTCACCCAATTACTTCTGGAGGTTTTTTTCCAATCAGCCATAGAAGCAGGAGAAACTGGAAAGAAGGAAAGGGGGTGGAAACTACAGAAAAAAATAATTTAAAAATCAAGGACAAGCTTCAAACAGCAGAAATAGCCTTGTTAGACAATAAACATTCACTTGTGTAGTTTGTTTTGAAGCAACTGTTTGCACTAGTTCTGCGTGATGTTTATCCTAAGGCTGGACAGTCGGGGGCTGTGGCATTTGGAGCTTTTAAAAAAAAAATTGTTTTGCTTATCTTAATATTTTGAGTCAACACACAGTAAGTAAATAGCTGGAAGAAGCCCTGTTTCAGGCTGATGGCCCAGAAATGAACCAAACTGTCAATGTGTAGGGAAAATCAGTCCTACCAAAATCCCCCTCTGATGTGTTGCCCTATACGTACAGTACACGTATATATCCACTTTCCCCAGCTGGCTGTCAGCAGGGACGCGCAGTCCGGCTGCGGTGCCTCTGCCCAGCGTTGCTCCAGTATGTCACAGTTTAAAGTTTACACAAGTTCAGCTGCAGAGCAGAGGCCCAGCAAGGAATAACCACCAGCCCACGCCAGGGGCTGCTGCAGCAGGTTTTTAACCCAAATTTCTTAGTTACCAGGAAGCACCAGCAGTGGGATAGTGGGCCCTGCTCCTTGAAAGACAGCGCTCAGTGCAGCTAGGGCAGAGCTATCAGCTGAATAAACAGGGCAGCCTTTGAGAGCTCAGAAATTCACATTTCTGGGTGACGTCTTCCCATGGCTCACAAGGGGCCTGGGCACTGGTCCAGGGGGAGGATGCAGCCCGAGGAACAGCAGAACTACGGATGAATATAAGGAGTGTTGAACAATGTGGGACTGATTGATTATTTTTTTTTAGCTTAACACTGTCCCTGGTGTCAAGTCTGTGAGTCAGCACTGGCACCGTACAGCTGGCTCACAACAATGAAAGCACCTTCCCACTGCAGGCCAGGTTCCCAGCTCTGTCCTGGCAGCATAAACGCGAAATAAGCGTCTCCAGAGGACAGGTTGATGCTGGGGATAGACTCCACCTTTGAGAACCTACAGCACTGGCAGAAAACAGACCCAAAACAAAGCCCAGCTGTGGAGTTTGCAGCATCCTCTAAGAATGAGGGTTGCTCAGGCTTGCACAAACTCAGAGGAGAGATGGGGAAGGCTTTAACTAAAATCAGCCAACTGGAAAGGTCCTACGGGGTAATTACAACCATTATTAATTTGCATGGTGCACAAAGCATCATGAAGGACAGTGCTAGACTTTGTCCCCCTACACTGTGCCTCTGAGTTGCAGCCATAGCAGCACCCAGAGGTCTGGTGGTGGCACCGCTGTGAACCTGGGAACAGGGTGGCAGTACCGTGTAGTGCACATCTAGCGTGGCACGATTATGGGGTGGCCATGGGCTGGCATTGCTGAGAGGATCAGCGTGCCAGCGGCCCAGGGTGGCACAGAAACCCACGCCTGGCAGCAGCACCAGGAAGGCAGAGGACAAAAGCTTGTGCTTAAAGAGTGCTCCTGGGGAGCCAGGGCCAGGAGAAATGGGAAGCAACCCGGGCTAGGAGAGTAGGGGAGGCTCTGTGAACCAGTTGGCTGCTGAGCCTTTAGCGTCATTTCACAGCATCATCAAATATTTATTACATTTACATCCAAAACTGTTTGCTAAGCAACGATGGCTTAACTGGGTGCTCTGTGATGATTATGTTAATTAACCATTTTAGCACCACAGAAGAACTCATGCCTCCAGCTCCACTCCAAGCACCTGTTACTTCCTCCCTCCCATCCTCCACAAAGCTTTGGCTAACTGAAATAATCCTTTTTTGTTCGTTTGGTTGTTTTTTTTCCAAGAAAATAAACCCCAATGACTCTCTTCTTCCCCCCCTTGAGTACCCACAGTGACTCACCACGTGTCTTGGAGGCAGCAGGATCTGGTGGTCCACAGCCTCAAGGCCCTTCCAGCCTGTTTCAAATACACCCAGTGCCTTCCAGACTCCTTTACCCATTCCCTAGCAGGCTGCAAGCGTGATTCAGTGGGACTGGACAGGAGCCTGGCAACAGTGGTGGTGTGCTCTGAGGGGTTTCATTTTTGCAGTTTCCTCTGGGCAGGTTTTATGGTGTGAAGAATTTGGGGGCACAGCTCTGCTCACTGCCCGGCTTCCCGAGCACGGGTGGCTGTGAGCTGCGTTCAGCCGCGGCCTCACCAGCCCCGGCTGCGGAATCGGTGTCTCCACAGACACAGCGATGTGCAGCAGACCCCAGAGAATGAATGAGCCAAAATCAGGGAGTCTGAGCTGGGGGTAAGTGGGGACATCAGCAGCACTGGTGTGCAGAGCAGCTGTGCGCCAGCTCAGTCACATCTGATCCAAACTGAGCGGAGACCAGACCCGGCAGGTCTCCACCAGCCTTCATCTCCCACAGCTGTGTCCCAAGAGGAGTCCTCCTCGCAGCCAGCTCGCTGCATTCCCTGTTGTCCCTGGCCTCCCCACCCCCAGCAGCATTCAGGTCTACACCAAAGAGCAAAGCACAGCCCAAGCCACCCCTGGAGCCTGAACAGCCTCAGTGCTGGGCAGTTGCTCCTCCAAGGTATCCAGCACAGGCAGTGGCAGCACAAGGACTCTCACATCATCCCACTGCCCCCACGAGACCGACAGCCCTCTCCTCCTGGGCAGCCCTGGAAACTGTGGGGCCAGACCATCTGCAATGCAGGTTTAGGACTTTACAGCTATAACCTCTAAAGGTCTCAGGATTTAAGTATCTTATTTTAATTCCTCCCCCTCCTGCCAAGCATCTGGTTGCATGCTAAGAGGAAAATGACACAAGGTGCTGAGCTTGCACCGCTCCCCGCTCATCCGTGTTAAGACACGGGGTCATCCAGCGTCCGGGGATGGGCTCCTGGTGACCCAGGGGACCAGCACAGGCACCCACACATCACCCAGCCTGCCTGGGGTGCTCCACGGAATGGCAGTCCCTTACTGGCTCACCCAAAGGGCTCACTGCTGCGGGGAGCAGGGGGTACCCCACATTCTCTCCCTGGTGATGCAGTTACCCCAGCTGGCCTTGCCCGTCCTCCAGGAGCGCAGCGGTTAACGCGCTGCTCTGCCTCCCCAGCGGCAAGCCAGGAGGACAGAGCTGTGCCTGCAGTAGCTGAGCCACTTACTTATTTAGCAGCACATACAGCAGGTAGCTTATGGAAGTGGAAAGTTTTCAGTGACTAATTGCTGAGCTGCTTGGGAATGACAAGAGGGACTAGAGAAGCCACAGGAGACAAGGAATTAAGATGACAGGTTAGTTGGAGGAAGGGATGAGCACCTCCAAATCTGGGGAAAGAAAAAGAAAAAATAGTATAGTATGTATTTTCCTAGAATAAAAATTCCTCTGTTAGGTGAAGGCAGCAGGAAAATGGGGCATAAGAGCCCCAGGCAGCAACTTCCAGGATCCCTCCTGGTCTCTCACAGAAACGCCGTCCTACATCTGCTGAGCCTGTGGACATATTTCCAGCCGTGGGAGGGAACGGGGTTAGAGGAACTGCTGGCAAGGCAAGGGGGAGAGGCAAGGCAGGGGCAGAAGCAGAGTTTTCAGTACCTCCCACCCCGAGACAATCCACTAACAGCAGCGTTTCGCCTTGCCAAGGCCTCGTGTGAAGGATTTATGGTCCGAGTGCTGAAGGACATCCCCCACGGCAGCCCTGGGACTGAAGGCAGGGCCCTGGCCACTAGCGCCCCGCATACAGGGGTGCTGCCCCCTCCCCTGCATTTCCCAGTCCTCTTCCATCTCTCCTGTGCTCAGAGCAGTGCCAGCCAGTGCATGGTTTGCTCCTGAACACACAGCGTGGATGTTCCCACCTCTCCCAACTAATGCATCTGTGAGCTCACACTAAAGACACCACTGGGGCTTCCAAAGCTTCAGCTTAAAGTGCTCAAAAACACTTATGTGAGCCAAGAATTTAGGAAAATATCTCCAACAGAAAATAACCTGGAGGAATGAGGCCAGATGTTACATGTCTCTGAACAGCTGGGAGTTTATGTTATTTTGTTCTTTGGGGTTTTTCCCCATACATATTTGACAGTCGTAAACCTTCTCCTCAAAAGGTGACAGGTCCTTTAACAGAGCAGCCTGTTCCTCTGCAGGCTCTGGGAAGCCTCTCAGCTCATCCCCTGTGTGTTGCAGCTGCTCTGGCACTGCTCAGTTACTCCTCTCCTCCTTGAGGATTTCAGTCATCTGAGCACGTAGTATCCAGGTCCTTACTGCCCCCTTCCAGTACTGCAGCTGCAGCAGTGGCAGTCAGAGCTAGGACATTACCAGGCCATCTTCCAAGTTTTCTTGGTCCACAGGCAAGTGCTGAGTCCTGGGAAAGGTGCACTGGACTGGGAGGTGGTGGCTGAGGACTGGTGTGTGCAGGAGGAGGCAGAGCAAGGAGCAGCACAGTGCATCATCCCACAGTGCATCAGTCCTTGTGGCAGAGCTGCTCTGGGGACACTGGTTTTGGTGCTGAGCTCCTGGAAGAGGCATTGCCCTGCATCCTGCTGGTATCCACTGCAGTTGAGACTAGGCATGGACACAAATAACAGCATCTTGAGGGGACACCAAGTATGTTGTCACCCCCTTTCCTTGCAGACTGGAAGGACACAGCACCACAAAGAGCACAGAGGTGCTTCTCGAGGAGAGCTGGGCAGGGGGTTGATGTTGCTGCAGAAGTTCAGGCTGTTTCCTGGGTTTAGCTCTAACACGTGGCTGTGGAACAAGGATCTCCTCTGTACCCACATGCCTGTGACACATGAGGAGTAGCAGACCAGAGTAGACATCAGCCACAACGCTGGTGGTGGCCTTGGAGCTGCTGAAGGTGGTGGCAGTTGAGCTGGACCTTGGTTGCTCCCTGATGGACCAAACCACTTGGGATCAGTGGTCCCTCCTGCTTCCCCCCAGCAAGAGGAAAGCAAGGGCAGATGAGTTGGCTGGCAACACCTGGAGCAGCAGAGTACACTGCGTGGTTGTGGCAGCCCATTGCTGTGGGGGCTGTGCCATGCCACGCTGTGCCATGCCGTGCTGTGCCATGCTGTGCTGTGCCATGCTGTGCCGTTCTGTGCTATCCCGTGCCATGTTGTGTCATCTCATCCCATCCCATGCCATGCTGTACTATCCCATGCCATCCCATNGTGCCAGCTCGCTGACCTGTCCTTCACAGGTGCCTTTGCCTGGGGCTCTGCACATGCACAATGCTGCGGTGCAGCAGCAAGAAGCAACGTGCAAAGTCCCCTGTGGCCAATCCTCCTTGCCCGTCCTCAGTCAGTGACGACCTCCCGTCCCCAAAACACACCGGGCAGAGGAGATGCCCACACGGCACCAATCCACATGTCTGTGCCTTTACCTTTAAGAGAGCAGAAGCCTCTATTCACAGTCCTCTGCATCTCATCGTAATTAATTAGAGCTTGCTGCCCGGAGGAGGAGTGCAGGCAGGAAAGCAGAGCTGCCTTTCCACCCCCTTCTCGCCTCCCCAGCAAACCCACTGGTGTTTATGTAGGACACAGCCAGCACCCAGAGCCCCGAGCCATCGGTCACCGAGCCCTCTGACACGTTTCAGCCCACAGGGCACCGAGGCTGCTGCGATAAGAGAGCAGCAGGGACAGAGGTAAATGGGGCCCGACCCCGGGCCGGTAACGTGCCCGTGTTCTCCTGCTCCCAGTGCTTGGTGAGACACACGTGGATTGCTGTGGGCACTGGGACAGGACAGCTGCACATAGTCACATACAGCTTGTGAGCAGAGACAGTCATCCTGGGGCCCAAACCTCAACATCCCACCCCACCCAGAGAAGCTCTGGGGCACAGGATGATAGAGAGCAGAGAGGTGAGTGTCAGTTACAGACAGGCATCTGGGAAGATTTTTTTTAAAAAAAAGAGCCGATGGAAAGGAAATACTGAGTAGGACTGAAAACCACAGGAGGCAAAGAAGGGAGCAGGCAGGCTGGAGCACAGTGCAGGCAGAGCACCCCAAGCCCCATCTCCTCCTTGGTGGTGCTGCTTCAGCCCAGGGCACTAAAGGCAGCATGAGGGAACTGCTCTCACTGCTCAACCCCCTGCAAACCACCCCCCCAGAGATTGAGGCGACTTTACCACCCAGACCCACCTGCAGGTCGTTTGCTAGATGCCATCAGAGGGCACTTGCTTGCTCCATTGCCAAGGCTGGTGAGGGCTAAGTACACAGATCACCTCCCTCACCTGTCACCGAGCAGCCAAAGTGACACACAAAAGATGATCTTTATTGTAATACACCCAGACAGCACAATCCCCTGCAACTAAGAAGAAAAATAAATGAGCCACAAGTACACCCTACCCTGGGGTAAACCAGCACAGCATCATTTATTTTGGTTTTGAAAGGAATAATTGCACCTACCCTTGACTCTAAGTACCCATGTGTAATGGAGCAGACAGCAAATGCAATTAAATTAAACGTCAACAGCATTAAACATCAGTTCTTAACTCTCCACCTACCCCATCCATCAGCTAACAAGCACCCAGGACATCCTCTGGAGACCCCCACACCAGAGCTCTGCTCACTGCTCCTCCCCGCTCTTTAGTGGGGGAATTCACCACCTGCAGCCCTTTCTCCACCCAGCCCCGAGTAATTCCTTAGTAGATGCTTACCTGAGGAGAACCTGCAAAAACACACTCCAGAAACCCTGGTTTCAGCTCTGTGAGCCAGAGGGCTCCCAGCACCCCCTACGAGCCTGCTGGGCTGGCAGGACGGTGAGGAGCAGAGCGCAGCAGCGGCACAAACACGTGAATCCCTCGGTGCAGGAGGGACCATGGGGCAAAGGCCCAGAGCAGCTGCTCCAGATGGTTTCCTGCAGAAAGCCTGGTCTGCAAGGACCTGGAGCTACTGCACCACCCCCTGAGAGCAGCCAAAACCTGCCCTGCCCGGCACCACGCTCACGCTCCCCCGAAACCACAACCGAGAGATGCCAGGGAGGTAAAAGCCCTTCAGGGAGCAACTGCTCTGCCCAGCCAGATGCTGGGAAGGCAGAACTGGCTCCAGACCCTCTTGGTGCCTCACTGGGAGCTGCTGTGAAGGTCGGGGCAGCCGGGAAGCGCTGGGCTCCACAGCAGCCCTGGGCAGCGCACATCTGTCCGTGCCCGCGCTGCCGCGGGATGCTGCGGCAGGGAACTCGCTGCGGTTTATTCCTCAGCCTTTTGCAGTCACAGACAACCTGCTGCAGCGTTGGGGTCAGGATGGTTTTTCCAGTTCACCGGCAGAATTATCACTGGGCTGAGCACGGCGCCGCAGCTGCGGCACGGCTCCCACCCGGCCACACCGCCCATCCGCGGCCCCCTGCGCCCAGCGCTGCCCGGCTTCAACCCCCGCTCCCTTCCCACCATATGGTCCCTCTTCTCCTCCCCTCCCTCCTTGCTCAGGCGCCTTTCCCGTGGCAGCTTGCAGGGAAACGCAGCCTCTGTCCCTCCCTCCGCTCCGCTCTCAGGCGCAGCTCTTTGTGCGGGGACACCGGGTGTCTCCGTGGCCGAGAGCCAGCGAGCCCCGGGCTGGCGCTGCCCAGGACAGTATCCGAGTCCCCTCCCGAGCAGCACCGGGTCCCCCAGCTTTGAAGCTGAACACTGGCCGTTCCACGGCGGTGCCCTCCCCGCAGCCAGGCTGTGGAGGGGTCGGGTACCTCGAGTGGGCACAAGGCACAGCCGCTCCCCACCCCTTTATTTCTCCTTCTGCATCAAGGGAGGAGGGGGAAGGGAGGCATCAGCGTATCTGCTGAATTAGGGCAGGTCATATGGCACTGGCTGGTTGATCTGGCAGCGGAGCAGCAGAGAGGAATACAAAAAATTGTGGGGAAACCACAATTCCCTCATGCAGAGGGAATCCCAGGTTCTTACATGGTTCCTTCCACACACACACAACCAACTTGCTGAAAAATTCACATTCAGGTTTCCAAGGTTTTTGAAGACTCTGCAGAGCCACAGTTAGTGCAAGAACAGGAGGGATTTGGCCTATGGATGACACTAAAGCTCTTCCTCAAAGCATCCCCTCCCTCCCCACAGCCCAGGGGAGACCAACAGGTGGGGAAGAGGACTTGGGTGCGACGGGGAAGGATGAGGCAGGGTTACAGGGAATGCTTTGGCTGGCAGGGCAGAGACTGAAGGAGTGAGTGTGTGTGTGATGATGGCCGAGGCACAAAGCACCAAAAGAACCAATTCCCCCACGTCCTTCAAGCCTGGAGTCTCCCAGGTCCTTACACTCAAAATGCACAGGAAGAATCAATTTCCTCCCGGGAGCTCAGCCCCGTCCCTCCCCTTCCCCACTCCTCCCCAAACACTGCCCATTCCCCCCATTAAATTATTGCTGCCAGAGCCCTTTAAATCACAACGCAGGATCTTGCACTGCCTAATCCACTTAACTCAAGCCCAGCTGATTAAATTGGATGCCATATGGTGGGAGAGCACCGGTGCCACCCGCATGGATGGGGACACACTTGATTCATTGCCTGGAGCGAAGCACCGGGGTCCTGCTTGCTGCGGGCACACAGTCTATGAGGTGCTGGTCTCCAGCAGTGACAGCAGCTCTGGCAAGGTGGCAGTGCCATTAAACACAGCCCCAAGCAGCTTAAAGGCAGAAATTGTCCTCCGGCTCCGCTGGCATCTGGCCGGTCCCCCATCCCCAGCCGGCACAGCAAGCACAAGGTCTCCCGAGGGCACTTTGGTAACGAGGGAAATTTGGTGTTTGGGAAAAATAATAACGAATAAAATGGGCAGAGGGGTCTGTGCGTGGGGAAACGTGGTGGTGTCGGGCTTGCACCGAAAGCTGGGACCACATTCCTCAGACAGGTCACTGTGTGATGATGAGGATTATAACTTTGAAGGTCTCAGCCTAGAATATCACCCTGCAGCACAGGGCACAGCTGGGAGGCACATCCCCACGGTAAAGGGGAGATTCGAGCACGCACCGAGCAGCTGTTGGGGGGTCACATCCCCACGGCACCGCTCGAGCCCCACGGAAACAAACAGCTTCACCCAAACTAATCACCACCAGCCGCCCACGGCGCAGCAGCAGCCTCCAGAGAAAGCTCCGAGTCCAGAGACCGGCTCTGGTCTCATTCTGTGACGTGCCACCTGGAGAGAGCAGGGATTTCCCCAGCTCAGTGTACACCCTCGGTGTCTGGTTCCCCTTCCTCCCACCTGAGCTACCAGGAATCCCTCTCTCCCACTCCTCCACACGGCCAAATCAGCTGCTGGAGGACGCTGGAGCCACTCAGGGCCCTGGCAGAGCCTTTCCAGAACACACCTTTAGCTGCAGGCTAGAGAGCAGCGTCCCAGCCAGCACAGAGAGCGCCAGGACAGGACACCAGGTCCCCTCACACACTGCAGGACACCCATCCTTAACGACACGAGGCTGCACAATGACCAGAGGAGCCAGGAGCTCAGGATGGTTCCCCCAGGACCCTCAGGTTTTCCCTCAGGACCCACCCCAGGCCGGTTTCCTTACCTTGAAGAGGATTAAGGTCAGATTTTCAGTCTGCTGCTAAAAACTAGAAACTCCCCCTGGGAGAAGCCTGAACACACACAGTGAGGAGCAGTGGAGCTCCAGGACAACCAGCACTTTCTGTGAGAGCAAGGGGGTGTTAGTGAGGGCAGCTGTGCCACCCCAGGCCCCAAGCAGCATCACCTGGGGGCTCAAGCTTTGGCCCATTCAGGACTTGCAGGGTCCTAGAGCTCCTTGACCCAGGAGGCAGCAAGCCCAGTACTTTAAGCCAACCACACTGTCCATGTCTATTTTCCCCTGCACATCTCCCAAGTCCAACTGTTTCAGTGGCTTCCTAAGGGCACTTAGAGGTGGCAGAGAGAGAGTACAGAACAGTGTGTCCCCAGCCCAGAGCTGCCCCAAGTAAAGAGCCGCAGACCCGGCTGACACCGCGTGCGGGGGATGCGGGAGGTGCTGCCACCCCCTCAGGCCACGCGTGGTTTTATTACTGCTGTCACTTGTTAGTGGTGATGGATGGAGCCTGACGAGGAAGGCGAGGTGCTCCCTTCGTTAGAGCCAGTAATATAATTTACAGAGCATCCCCAGGGCCCCCCATGGGGCTTTACCAACCCTCGCTCTCATTCTGAGCGGTGCTGAGCACTTCAGGCCTCAGCGAGAGGGGATGGAGGTGCTGAGTACCTGCCACATCCCAGCCCCGGGGGGCCTGATCCTGGCTACACCCAGCGCAGCGCCGGAGGGGTGTGCAGCCAGCCGGGTACCAAAGCCTCGTTGCGGGCAGGAACAGCCGGGGTCCCCAGCTCGCTTCCCCCTCCGTCCTGCAGCCCAGCACCGTGCAGGAGGCCAGATCCTGCTCCTCCTGTGAGCAAGCACCCATGTCCCAACCTGCCGACAGAACGAGCGCTGTGCAAAAGGCGCCGCTGCGCCTGGTGTGGTGGCGTTTGGGGCCCCCCCCCGCCCCCGTCAGGAACCGCAGCAGCGTGTCCCGTCTGTTTTCAGACTTGCACTTGGCGGCGGAGCTGGGGAAGACGCTGCTGGAGCGCAACAAGGAGCTGGAGGACTCCCTGCAGCAGATGTACGCCACCAACGAGGAGCAAGTGCAGGAGATTGAGGTGGGGACGCGGCGGGGCCGGGGGG
>VXBZ01000884.1:118121-128710 GCA_013399135.1 Heliornis fulica
GAAGGAGGGGATGTGCCGTGGGGATGGGAGTTAAAGCATCTTCCGTATGTGCCTGAAGCAGGCGGGGTACGGTCTGGCCAAGCCCAGCCCAGCCCTGGAGAGGGTCCCTTCCCCCCTCAACGGGGATATTTCCCTCTTGTCACATCCCCACACGTTACCCAGATGTGCACCCCGGATTTTGACATCTGGCCTTTCCCTGCACACCCACCAGCCTTCACGCTCACTTCCCCCTGCTCTGCTGCTGCTTTCCCTTTATTCCAGCTATTTGTAATCGGGTTTGTTCCCAGCTGGCCCCTCAGCACCCCTGTAACACAGCCCCCTTTGTTCAAGGCCTTAAACAGCCCTTTCTCCAAGAGCTGCAACCTAAACCACCATTTGGAGCATCCTTTGGGCCAAGACAATATTTCTGAGAGCTCAGAACTGAGCTCAGGGGCTTAAACCAGCTGTGCCAGGAGGGTTTTCATCCACTGGAAAACTTCTAGGGACCTGTGAATTAAAAACAAATCATCAACCCCCTGATGTTAGAGGACGTGGGGCAGAGGAGGGCTGGGAGTTCACAAGAGCAGCACAGGGAGGCTCCAGGGATCCGACAGCCGATGTCCGAGGAAGCCAGTGATGGATCCCCAGCAGCTCCTCAGAAGTGTGTCCAACATGGGTTTGGGCTCTGGTCCCAGCTGAGGGTGAGCACTCGGGTACCTGTCCCTCCCCCGGCCCTCTTGGGGTAAAATCTCGCGATGTTGGGCTCAGGAAAGGGGCCTGCACACCGCAGGAGCCGCAGGTCTCCTCACATTTCACGGGCTCAGAGATTTGGTTGGTGACCGGGTCGTGTGACACATCGACTGCTGTGTCACACGATCTGGTCACCAACAGGGCACTTTCAGCCGACTTTGGTGAAGGGCCACACTCCCAGGGGTGTCAGTTTGCTTTGCTGAACAGAGAGACCGAGGTCGGTGCCCTTCGCAGAGGGCAGGGGGAGTTCAACCCTATCTCACACACGCTGTTCACAGTGGGCTGGGGTGGGAATATTTCCCCTGGGGAAGGTGCTTCACTGGGCAGAGGACAAATCAGCCACAAACTACGTTATGAGAGGAAGGAGAGGCTGGAGGGATCCCAGCCTGTGACACAGCCGGGCTGGGATGTGGAGTGTTTCCCCTCTTCCTGCAGTACCTGACCAAACAACTGGAGATGCTGCGGCAGATGAACGAACAGCACGCCAAAGTCTACGAGCAGCTGGACCTGACAGCACGGGACCTGGAGCTGGCCAACCAGAAGCTGGTGCTGGAGAGCAAGACATCCCAACAGAAGATCCAGTGGTACGGCCCCCCCTCCGACCGGGGCACCCTCGCGTCCCCTCTCCCCTGCCCCGGCACCCGGCGCGGCCGCGCTCTTGGCTCCGCTCTCGCCTCACTCGGGGTCTGTGGGTGTCCACAGCACCGACCTGGCTAGTGGGGCTCAGCCACCGCACAGACACCTCTGGGGCAGGGGCTGCGTGTCCCAGACAGTGTCTGAGGCTGCCGGGAGAGAGGCACAGCCGCCTCCCTCCCACCCCTCCTCCTCCTCATCCGTGTTTCCTTGAAGAGGTGTGTGAGAGGTGCCCAGCACACGCCTGGCAGAGACAGGGGGCACAGAGCCAGCAGCTAGTGAGAGCCTGGCTGGTCCATGCTGGAACTCCAGTTTGTGGATAACCTTTTCTCTCCTAGCACAAGCCCATGGACAAGGTCATCGCTGGACACACCAGGCTGCGGCACAGCCTTGCAGTGCGGCGTCTTCCGCGACCGATAGCGCAGAGAGGGGGTTGTGGGGCAGTTTTACAAAGCACATTCCCAGCCAGAACAAAACAAAATCTCTGCCCGGTCTCTATCTCTGCCAGGGAACAAGAGGCAGAGGGCCAGGAGCTCTCCCGCTGGCTTTTAGTGCGGGGATGCTCCAGGGCAGCCCTCAGCCCCGGAGGTGGCTGGTTTCTCATGCTTTGGGGACAGGGGGTCTCACACTAGTACGTTCCCCTGCCACAGCATCACCCTCCCCACCCCCCAGACACCTCAGTGCACGAGTGACCACACCAGGAGAGACCAACCACTGCCAGGGAAAGCGACCACCGTCACTCTTGCAAGGCCACACACTAGGAGCTGGGAGCCCCTTCTACAGAACCCCCAGTGCCCAGGGACCTGACCTCTCCCGTGTGCTCCCTCTCTCCGCAGCCTGACGGAGACGATCGAGGGGTTGCAGAACCAAGTGGAGGAGCTGCAGAAGCAGGTGGAGGAGATGCGCAGCTTGGAGCAGCTCCGCGTTCGCCGGGAGAAGCGGGAGCGGCGCCGAACCATCCACACCTTCCCCTGCCTTAAGGAGCTGTGCTCCAGCCCCAGGTACTCTGACCCACCCCCACCTCCTCTGCTCACGAATGGGGCACACGGGGGGTCAGCCCCCCTGGGGGTGCACAGAACCCCATGCACACCCCCCACTCCCCAGAGATCTCGGCTCTGCATCAGAGCCAGAATTCGGTGCTGGAGGTGAAGGGCCGACCTGCCCACGAGCAGGAGGCGCTGGCAAAGCAGAGCCCTCACGGTCCCAGTGTCAGGTGGGATCCACGGGGAGACACCAGCTCGGTTCCAGAGGCCAGGAACAGCTACACAGGAGGCTCTGGAGACCCCCAGGCAGCTGCACCGGGACAGGCTGGGGAGCAGGCGCTGCCTGGAGGGGCTGTGACTGTCCTGCACGTCCGCAGGGAGCTGTGCGGGAGCGCAGGACGCGTCACTCGAGCTCTAGATGGCTTGAACCAGCCTCTCCCAGGGCAGCCCACCCAGAAACACCCCACGTGCAGAGGACCCTTAGCTCGAGCTGCCTATGCAGCTTCCTGTCCCCACCCAGCACGCTGGTGCCCAGTACAGATCCAGCACACTGGTGCCCAGTACAGACCCAGCACCTGCTGCCCAGTACAGACCCAGCACACTGGTGCCCAGTACAGACCCAGCACCTGCTGCCCAGTACAGACCCAGCACACTGGTGCCCAGTACAGACCCAGCACCTGCTGCCCAGTACAGACCCAGCACACTGGTGCCCANCCAGTACAGCCCCAGCCCCCCCCCCACACTGGCACCAGTGGAGACGGGTTTTTCCCTAGAGCCACCAGAACAGCGGCCCCACGCTGGGCTGCGCCTCGTGCCGCACAAACGCCCTCAGCACCGCTGCACACTGGTCCCCTTACAGCCCAGCCAGTGTGTTCATTCACTGACCTCACAAGGACGTTTCTTGCTCAGCTTTGTCCACAACAGACACTTCTTTAAATAAACAATCGATGAACTTCGTTGCTGGAAGCAGCCCCTGCCAGAGGATGGGAGCAAAAGCCACTTGCAGCTACTGCAGCGGCAACGGGGATGTTACGGGGTCATAACCTAACCCCCAGCTAAATCCACTCAATGCCTCTGTGGTTCCTGTCCCCACAGTGCCCCAATCCCACACTGCCCCACTGCCTCGGGACCTCAGCTCGGTTTGCAGCTCTGTGGCTGGCTCTGAAGGTCAGGCTGCCCTTCAGGAGCTTGTAAATCTGCCCACTGCCCCCCCAGCACCCGTCACTCCTCCCAGGGGAGTCACTGAATCCCTGGGGGTGGGAGAGACCTTTCTGCTCATGGAGTCCCACCCCNCCCCACCACACTGGCACCAGTGGAGACGGGTTTTTCCCGCTGTTTCCCCAGAACAGCGGCCCCGCGCCGGGCTGCGCCTCGTGCCGCACAAACGCCCTCAGCACCGCTGCACACTGGTCCCATTACAACCCAGCCAGTGTGTTCATTCACTGACCTCACAAGGACGTTTCTTGCTCAGCTTTGTCCACAACAGACACTTCTTTAAATAAACAATCGATGAACTTCGTTGCTGGAAGCAGCCCCTGCCAGAGGATGGGAGCAAAAGCCACTTGCAGCTACTGCAGCGGCAACGGGGATGTTACGGGGTCATAACCTAACCCCCAGCTAAATCCACTCAATGCCTCTGTGGTTCCTGTCCCCACAGTGCCCCAATCCCACACTGCCCCACTGCCTCGGGACCTCAGCTCGGTTTGCAGCTCTGTGGCTGGCTCTGAAGGTCAGGCTGCCCTTCAGGAGCTTGTAAATCTGCCCACTGCCCCCCCAGCGCCCATCACTCCTCCCAGGGGAGTCACTGAATCCCTGGGGGTGGGAGAGACCTTTCTGCTCATGGAGTCCCACCCCAGCCTGGCCCTGCCCAGCCCACCTCCAGACCATGTCCTTCAGCACCTCATCTCCTGGCCTTGGAGAGAGCCAGAGGTCTCCTCTCAGCCTCCTCTTCTCCAGACTAAGCCACAGTGCTTGGGTTTTTCCCACTGTTCTGACTGGAACAGATGCCCTGGGCACTTCCCAGGAGAGGAAAAGTCAGATTTCCCGACGGCCCGTGAGGGAAGTGGGAGTGCTCGTTACCACCTCCCAGGAAACGAAGGGTAAAAGTGTCCAAGTCTCTGTCTGCCTCCCTTGGTGCATAAATCTTCTCCCACTCTCCCTGCAGCACGTCCTGGACACAGGACAGTAGAGCCTGTGCTTCAGGTTTGTGGCTGAGTGGGGTTTGGGGCTGTTGCTGGGTAGTTGGTGAACCCCACGATGCAGTGAGTAGCTGGTGAACCCCAGCAGGGAAACCTCAAAGCCCTCTGCTTTCAGACCTGTAGGTCTTCAACATCCATCCTTGCTCCACAGCAACATTGGTGGCTTGTCCAGTAACCAAATGGGTGGTTACACTGTAGGGTTTCATTTCCCACCATCTGTCATCGCTGCTATCAAATGAGACTGCAGCTCTCTGGGACAGACGGGTCTCTGTGTCCAGAAGAGCCACAGCCACACCTTGTGGTCTCCTGGCACATGGGAGGAGACATGTCTCGCTCCCTGAGCTCAGGTGACCACCTTCCTGGGCATCAGTGGAATTACTTACATGACCATAACACACAAGTTCGTCACGGCCTGTACTTGGTCAAACTCTCTCCAGGGTCTTTCTTCTCTTTCAGGTACGAGGATGCATTCCAGGTCCAAAGTTCTTCCACAGAGTTCAACCAGAAGCCGCTGGAGAGGGAGAACGAGCGTCTCCAAGCCATGGTGAACTCCCTGAGGTCCCAAGTGAACCAGGAGAAGCAGCGGAAGGAGAGGGTGGAGCGCGAGTACACCTCGGTGATTCAGGAGTACTCGGACCTGGAGCAGCGCGTGTGCGAGATGGAGAACTGCAAACTGCGCATCAAGGAACTGGAGGCAGAGCTCCTGGAGCTGCAACAGATGAAACAAGTCAAGAAGTACCTGCTCAGCAGAGAAGACAACTTGTCCGAGGCCCTCCTGGAGCCGCTGAATAACGCCCCAGAGGCAGACTACATCGACCTCTCTGAGGAGGAGGGAGGAAAAGGCCACGGGCCATCCATGACGCCTTCCCCAAACCACCCCGTCCGCAAGAGCTGCAGTGACACCGCCCTCAACGCCATCGTAGCCAAGGACGCCGTGAGCCGGCACGAGGGCAACTACACGCTGCACGCCAACAACGTGCGCAAGCGGGGCATGTCCATCCTGCGCGAGGTGGACGAGCAGTACCACGCCCTGCTGGAGAAGTACGAGGAGCTCCTGAGCAAATGCCGGCAGCACAAGGACAGCGTGCGCCACGCCGGGGTCCAAACCTCCCGGCCCATCTCCAGGGACAGCTCCTTCAGAGACTTCCGAGGGGAGGGGCACGAGCTGGAAGAGAGGAAGACCATGGAGAAGACCATCAGCAAACACGTGGAGGCCGTGGACAAGCGGCTGGAGCAGAGCCAGCCCGAGTACAAGGCTCTTTTTAAGGAGATCTTCTCCCGCATCCAGAAGACAAAAGCAGACATCAACGCCACGAAGGTGAAGAACAAGAGCAGCAAATGAGCCCTGGCCCTGCAAAGCCCCCACCAGCCCCGGGCAGCGCCACGGGGCCCCACTGCTTTGAAGGTTCGAGAGGTCTGCAGGCAAGGAAACACCACGGAGACCCAAGTCACTGTTTTAAAGCTTGGGCTCCGGGACCCTTGCTGGGACACCTGTACATTGTAGTTAGAGGATTTAGAACCCTGTGACGGATCTGTGCATGAGCTGCTGCCGCTGCCAGACCACTACAGCAACGTAAGACACCGCGAGAAACCCATCACCTCCTCCGCCCCTTCCAGCTTGTGCAGCCCGACTGTCTGCCAGCAAACCCTGGACGTGCTCCAGCGTCCTGCCCCCGCTGCAGCACCGTGGTCCCCAGTAAAATAAACACCCACCAGAGCGTCAGGGGCTGCTCCAGCACATCAGCCCAACCCCCCACCTTGGCTTTACGGCTCAGGACCTACACTTGCAGCCAGGGGACGTCCGTCTACGCCTCCCCCTCCCCAAAGGGCAGCACGTTCTTGCTATCTAAGCCATTCTCTTATCAGTCAGGTTTTTCAGCTATTTACAAGGCAAGCTCATTGCAACTGGAAAAACTTGAAGAGAAACATCAAACTGTCCCATCTTCATCAGTGTCACGTAGTGTTTCAGTCCGTACTCTCCAGACTTTGTAGACATAAGGGATTTCCTCACTTTAAACCCACCCCAGTACTTCAGCCCGGGTGAAGCACTGTGCCTGGCAGGGCCCGATGACCAGGGCTTTGCCGTGAGCTGGACACCGTATCAGTGCTGTTACCCTATCAGAGACACCCTTTCACCTCGTGGTCTGGGTGCCAGCCCCCCGTGCTGTGCTCTCCAAGGGGTGGGCACTGCCCCGTTGTAGCAACCTCCCCGAACGCAGCTTGTGTGGGCCTGCAGAGCTGACGGCCAGTGACTCGCACGCGAGCCCGCGGGGAAAGCGTCACGCTCGCACGGCGCCCGGAGCTCTGGCCCCGGCAGCAGATCACACACTGCCCCACATTTTGGATCTGAACATCTCCCCAGTCAAGAGGGCAGATTTCAGCTTTCTGCTGAAAAGAATCTTTCTTGGCTGAGATACTGTCTCCAGAGGTTGTCGCCCCTCGTGTTCCAATTCACCTTCCAGCACTGAACTCTCCTCACTTCAGCCTCTGCAGACACCCACACGCAGCCACAGAGCCACTGCTGTCTCAGGAATCACCCATTTCTGGTTTCCATGAACTAGACACTGACCTGGCTACGGTCAGACACGCTTTATAGGCAGAGAAGCAGCATTTCATGACAGCTTAGGCACCACCCTGAGCACCGAGCCACAAAACCCCAGTTCAGTGTAAGCCACTGTTCTGTACCCACCTGGAGAAACTTCAGGCCAGGTCTGGATTTCTGGATTGTATTTTCTCCAGCTTCCATCCCAGAATCTCGGGGAAATGGTTGGCGTTTTTGCAAGATTAAGATAAATAAATAAACAAGAATGTGGCGTTTGGAGGGGGAAGACTGTTAAAATGTAATTATCCTCTGAGTCCAGGGCCTTGATGTTACCAGGAGCAACTTTTCTTTCACTCACTATAGAATTAATGAAAAAAAACCCCAACCCACCCCCCAAAATACCCACAGAGGTCAGTTGGCAGGAGCCCAAACCAGAGATCTTCTCCCCAAGCCACCCACAACCGCTCCACTATCCACACCCGGCACTTTCGGGTGTCCCACGGCCCCAGGCTCAAAGGAGGAGCCACACGCACGAGCGACCGCGGTTACCAGCTCTGTAACAGTATGGAGAACCTTCATGCCTTATTTATTTATAATGGAAAGCAGTTGTCTAATAAAATACAATAAATAAAAATGAACAACAGCCACCAAGGCAGCGGTGTCGGTTTCTCGGGCACTCAGCACCCCGTTACACCAGCACTACTGCAGGGGATATCTGCAGGGGGGTGTTTTCAGCCAGTCGGTGTTTACTCTGCCATCCCCTGGCGGCTGTGGAGGTGCGGGATCGCCTTCACCTTCCTCTTCAATCAACCCCGTGTGAATCAGCGTCACAGCAAGTGGAGAGCAGATTAAATAGATTTAAATTAAGTGCTTTATTCTCAAATCAAGAGAAACACCGGTATCCTCGAAGCCGAGATTTTGCAGCTCTCATGACTTTTAAGAACAGAGAAGGGATTTCTTTGATTTCATGTACAATTTGGGTCACAGAAAGGCTTCAGGCTCCTTCGCAGAGGCAGGGAGGACATGCTGAACTATACGCCGCATCGTTTATATAACATACGGTTCATGCACTTGGACTGCTGCTGCCTGAGTAAAACCCCTCTTTTGTCTGCTCTGAAGTCTCTGTCAAACCACACAATTTCTAAGCTTGCAATTCACATGCTATTTGTGTTTTGGTCTTTCTTGAAAGCCACACATCCCAAACCGACTGAGGGAACAGGGTATTAGTGTTTGGCTTAACAAAGGAACAGCTGCCGCAGATCAGCAGCTTCTTCAGCAAAGTGCTGAGAGCATTTTCTTGTGCATCCAAAAATGTCAGTGGCCAGATACACGTGTCCTGATGACTGTGTGAGTCAGAGGCACTTGGGGTTTTTCCTTAAGTGAGGCTCTCAGTGATCAGAGGAGGAAAAAATAAGCATCTTCCGGCCTTTTATCTCACCTTCTACCTGAGCTTTTCAAGCTGCTTTGAGAACCCCAAGGAAAACTCCCCAAGCCCATTACGAGGCGAGAGCGTTAAACAACCCCGGCACTCGCCTCTAGCAGACAGAGCTGCTGTTCAACTGCACCCCCCCACGATTCAGGACAGAGAGAAATGCACACCATTAAAATGGGTGAGGGGAAACTGTGATGTAATAGGAAATAATGACCAACTCCAGAGTTTGCCCAAACCAAGGCCCCTGTTCAGATCCCACCATTAAGATCAAGCAGGACACGGCTTGTCAAGAATTCAGTTTCACACTGAATTTGAAAGGTGACATTTAGACGAGTGTAAATGGCTTCCATCAGACCTGCTCTGGCATCTTATTTTTCAGCAAGTTTGAACAATTGTTCAGTAAAGCACCATCAGTAGAAACGGAGGCAGAACACTCAAAGGACAAACTCAAGGGTTTTGCAGAGCTCGAGCTCTCTTGGGGAAGATTTCCTGACTCTGCAGACTTTCCTCCCTTACAGGAGCCAAGACTCCCAGGAAAGTCCTTCAAAGTCCTTACTTGCTCCTACCTTAACAGCCCGTGCCCTCACTCACACAAGGAGTGACCGGCTCCTTGGACACACCAGCTTTTCCATCACATCTCAGGGATGGCCCTTCCCAGCACCTGTTCACCAGTGACCACCAGCACCAAATGGGGTCAGCTTGCTTTCCAAGCCAGCATCAGTACTGAGGCAGTTCACGTCTCCAGCTTTAATGGTAAAACCTTGGCTCTCCTTGGGTCATGCCCAAGCAAGACCTTGTCATCCCAAGCCTGCCAGGGAGAGCTGTCTCCAGTCACCCAAGCAGAGATCCTTCTGCTTTTTACCGAGGCTCTTCAGATGTCTGCATCAGGTAACGCAGCGTGGGAACGAAGCAAAACCAGAGAAGTGTCCTTTTAGATGGGTCTGGTTTCAACCACGTGGCCTTTCCCAGCCCCTCTGCACCATCACTGTCCTTGGCATTGTTACCAGGACAATCACAACAACGTTTGACAACAGCTGGCAAAATGAGTCATCTCGCTTTGGCTATTTTACCCATCCCTCTGGCTACGAATCAGACATTTACCTGTTCCCTGGTAGGAATTAAGGTCACCAGATGGCGTGATTGGTCTCTGACAGCTCTGGGATTTTTCCTTAAAGCATTCTGTTTTCAGCCGAGTTTGGATGGGGAAGCAAAGCAGCAGGACCCCAGGACACAGAGGTTCGACTGAAACCCAGAGCCCTCCCTGCACCCGAGTGCTGCCGGGCCTCGGCCAGCACAGACCAACCATCCATGCTCCAGACTTGCTCCCTTCCCGAGGGCTGAGTCTCCCGATTTTGTGCTGAGTATCTAGATGGGATCCAGCTCAGATCCCCAACCACACGCAGCCTTTACATCCGCTTCAAAACCCCCATTTTGACTTCACTCAGCTTTAAACAACAGCTCATCGGCCCTGGTCAAACACCAGAGCTCCTGCCAGCCCCAGCGCTGCCCGCGCTCTTCCTGCTGCGCTGCAAACTAAATCCTCCCCCGGGAACCCTCCCCGCCATGCTGACAGCTCATGAGTAAGGGACGAAGGACTCGCACAAGCCCCTCGCTCCCCTGCGGCCCCCGGCCCCCAGGCATCTCTCTTGCAGACCGTGGAACACACGTGTGCTGCCGTGTCAGCACTGAACAATAAATGCTGTAGACAGACGTATAAAGTGGTTCAGTGCCCCCGAGCAGGTTAAAAGCTGAAACACGCCACTAATAAAGCCTAGAGGGTGCAGGAAAGCCACTGGATGGATCTGCACTTCCACCCCTGGCCACTGCCACTCAGACCCGATGGCGTGGGGCGCGGGTGGGAGCAGGCTGCCCCCCACCCCCGCCTGCACCCCAAGGACCTGCAAACAACCAGCCCAGACCAGGCACCACCGCAGGGCCCCCACACCGTGTCCCTCCTCACAGGGCCACTGACCTCAGCCCCGGCCATCCCACCACCCCATCCGCAGGGCCTCAGCGCCCCCAGACTCCGCATCCCCCCAGGTGCCCGCATACCCACCAGCACCGCACAGACA
>VXBZ01000884.1:138335-144174 GCA_013399135.1 Heliornis fulica
GATTGGTACAAAGCTCTTTGTGGCTCTGTCATGCTGTCATACATCTCCAGAGGCCAGACCAGTGATGTCTCCAAATGAAATGACCCCAGGGGGTTTGTTGTAAGGCACAGGACAGAGCGCTGAGGTCTGACAGAGGGGTGGGCACCGCCACTGGATCCTCAGCTGGGGGAGAGGGAGGGGGAGGCAGATCTGCAGTGCCAGAATGATCCCCTGCCCCAGTGGGGAGCAGAGGGGAGAGAGGAAGGAGCTGCCCTAGTAGGTGCAGAGCTATCACCCACCTTAATCCAGGGGCACTCACCAGCCCTTCTTCGAGCCCCAGGCTTCCTCTCGTCCCTGCTACCTCCCACGGGTGGGTGGTGGCACAGAGCCGCCCCGAAGGGGCCCTTACAGCCCAGGCTTTTGTGGGAGCCTGGCAGTGCCTTGGAGCTTGCTCACTCTCTGCTTTTGTTTCTTCCAGGGTGAATGGACAAAACACCAACATGGATTATGTGGTCATCACACACAACGGCAGCTTCAACTTCACCCAGCCCTTCCAGGTCACCTTGTCCTGCAGCCTCATGATCCTCAAGTTTCCCTTTGACACCCAGATGTGCAACCTGAGCGTAGCTTCGTTCCTCTACCCAGGTACAGCTGCAGGCTGAGCTTTGCCTCAGGAGGGGGAACAGATGGGATGTCCCCTGGCTGACTGCTGGGTTCCTCAGCAGTCAGAGTTCATTCTGACAGGAAAGGTGAAACGAAGCTGAGGTGACACGAAGCCACCCATATCCTGCTCACAAAGGACAACTGTCCTAACTGACCAGATTCCCCTCTGACCCACATTCCCAGAGGCTCAGCCAAGCCTCTTTTCCAGATCCCTTGGTAATTTCTCCCTGCTGGGCTAAGAACCCCCAGCAGTGTGAGAAACATTGTCCTTCCCCATCTGCACACGCCCTTGGCTGGGAGGGAAAGAGGGAGGAAATAAGTGACCCCTAACAAATACCTGAATTCTGCACCTTCTCCCCTCCCTCCTGCCCAAGCAGTAACAGACCTTGTCATGAAGACGAGGCAGACAGCGTCTGAGATGATGAAGAACAGCCAGAGTTACTTCCTCACTGATGGAGAGTGGAAGTTCACCAACCTGAGCATCACTGAATACACCGAAGAGATGGATGGTGAAAAATTTTCTCTGGTCACCTTTGTGGTATGTCAGTACTTTTGTGTTCTGCTGCACTGACTGGCCATCAAAAGGGAAAAAAAAAGGATGAAGGAAGGGAATTTTCTACATCAGAGACCAAGTGCTCACCCAACACTGTAAGTTACCACCTGCTCACCTAAATTTTGTCCATCTCCACCAGGTTTCCATGGAGAGACGTCCCACCCTGTACATTTTGAACCTGATCCTCCCAACGTGTGCCCTGTACCTGCTGGATATGGCAGTGGTGTTTGGCCCCAGCTCTCTCGAGGAGAAAATCAGTTTCCAGATCACCATCATCCTTGGCAGCTCCATGTTAGCTGTGATTCTCAACAACATTCTTCCCACTTCCTCCAACAAACCACCCATAATAGGTACCCACCTTTGCTGATTAACAACTCGCTGGCTTTTGCAGGAGGACCAACCCTAAGGGAGATGTTTGGGCCTTTAGGGCCTGATCGCCAGCGTTGTGAGCAGCTCAGCTTTATCAGCTTGCTGGAATTGCACACAGGCAGGCTCAGACAGTAGGAAAACAATGTCACTGATCAAAGGCTTTGTTTGGTTTTGTTTTGTTCTGCAGTTGTGTTCTTCTTAGGCACCTTCCTGCTCATGATCATGGCTGTGTTAGACACCTTCTTCCTCTTGCACCAGCAGCACAAGTCCCTACGCCTAAAGAAGGGTCTCAGCAGCTTCCAGCAGGGTAAACCAACCCGTAACCACCCCCTCATGAGTCACTGGGGTTACCTGCACCTTGCCACAGGTTCTGCTGAGCAAGGACAGGTTTCCTCAGGGCCACCAGCACCCCCAACGTTTACCAGTGGGGGTAGTTGCCCACCAGCCCCCCCTCACTCTATACTGACACCCCCTCTTTGCAGACGAGCAGGCTGAGCTGGCGACGAGGGTCGAGAGCAAGCGGAGCGCGAAACACCTCGCCAAGGAGGGCACCCAGCTGCTGGACCTCCCCAAGAAGGCCCAGGAGACAGGGCAGCCAGCCAAGCCCAACTGCCAGCTGCAGGAGCAGGATCTCTTTCTGTCAGTTCTGGAGAAAGTGCTTCTCTACAGCCACTTCTTCCTGTCCCTGGGGTTTTTTGGTGTTATTGCTATAAAATGGAGCAGCTAGAGACCTGCTCCACACAGTGCTCTTCCAGTCTTCCTCCACCATATTGCTTTTAACCCCACTACTGCCTTTTTCCCTGCTTGATTCGTAGTCACAGTTGTTTCAGTTGCTAAATAAACACAAAAATTAAAGAAACAAAACCGCAGGGCATGAGATCTGCACGCTCTAGATCAGCAGAACTACTGAAGTCCTTGAAGTGTTCTGTGGGCTAGCAAGGCATGTGAACAAAGTGACAGTGAAACCAGAGGATAGCACCCTCCTCCTGTCTGTGATTCCCACCAGAGGCAAGAGCAGCAGGAAAGGGAGGTAACGTCCATCTCCTACGCAGATGTTTCTATTTTGGGGAAAGCGTTGAAGAGTTGCACCTCAGCTAATTAAATAAAACTGTGGAAGTCTGAAGTGTCTGTCTGTGTTTCTGTGAGTTTCAGTGACATCCACATCATTGAGAAACCCAGAACAGAGGAGTGACAGGCCCCCAGAAATAAAGGGGTGATACTTGGAGCGTCTTCAAAAAATAACTAACTTTAGTTTTTTCAATGCATCTCATCTACGCTCCTTTGACTCTTTCTGCAAGTGGCTGCACCTAAACCATCACAACTGACCTCTGAAAACCAGAAAACCAGACCTCTGCCTGTAGAACTTCTGAGCTGTATCTCAGATCCCCACCAATCACATCCAGCACCTCAGCCGGTGTCCAGTCCCCAAGCAGCTGCTCCCTGCAAGGCCACTCCCTGCGCTGTGGTGCAGCACAGAGGGACAGAGGGTTTATCTGCAGTGCAGGACATGCAGCAGGGCTGTTTTCTCCACAGGTCTAGCTGCAACCTGGGTGCTTGCTGCAAACACACAGGTAGAAAAGAGCCAGGGAATCCCAGCTGCTTGTACACTACCGTATGGTTCCACGCGTGTCTAAGATCTGGGCCACAGGCAGGAGGGACAGTACTTTATTTGACAGATCACCCAGTCTGACAGTCATCAGACAAGCAGCTTCTGGACAAGTTACAGATCAGCAATCGGCCTGTGGGGCCAGAAGGGGTATTTCTCCTTGTCCAGTTTGGTCTCAGGGAAGGCCTCATGCAAGTCTTCGAACGTCATCTGCTCAAAGGGAATCATGCTTCTGAGCTTCTGAAGCTTGAAGAGGGAGAGACAGGCACGTTAAAGTCACTTGTCAGCAGGGAAGAGCAAAGCACACACATGAGAACAAGGTGTGTGCCAGGCTGGGTTAAAGAGAATATTCTCCAAGCAAAGGCCAGACTTACCTGCTGCTCGTACTGGGCGATACGAGCTTTGGAGGCCTGCACGTACTCAGCAGTGGTCTTCTCCTGCAGGGAAGCAGAGGATGTGGGAACGTGGTTATGATACAGTGACCCAGAGTGAACCTGCAAGCCCATGCCTTAAATTGACATTAAAACTCATCATGATGACACTAGGGACAGAATCTTGACCAAATCCCAGCCAGCCACAGCTCTCCACATGCAGAGATCCTCCTGCTTCGACACAGCCACAAAGAGAATGCCCCTTCCCATCCCCACAGCAGTCAGACAGCTCTGGGCACCAGGCACCAGCTCACTTACAGCTTCCTGCTCCTGGGCATCGACTTTGGCACTCTGTGTATCCACTGGCTCAGGAACCTTCAGAGCACTGAACTGGAAATGGAAGGAGAAGTTTTTATACAGTTTGTTTGACTGCAATAATCCTCCATGCTGAGGCCACTGAGCACTGCAGGAGGGGAGCATTCCTCTCTTCCTAGGACACACTCCCAGGCATCTAAGCTAATGAGCTTCCTAAAACTGATCACTGCAGCCTGACAGTGTCCCTCACAAGCAGGATCGCTTGCCTGTGAGCACAGAGCCACCTACTCTGTGTAACACCCAGCCCATCACAGCACTGCAAGGAGCACCCAGCCCATCACAGCACTGCAAGGAGCACCCAGCCCATCACAGCACTGCAAGGAGCACCCAGCCCATCACAGCACTGCAAGGAGCAAGCCACAGCGTGGCAGGGAAGCAAGGAGCTCTGGCATCAAAGACTCATCACGTCACAGACTTAATTCCCCGAGTTCCCCGATCCACCTGAGGTCGGTGGGTGGGAAAGCCCCACTCGTGCCTTCCAGTTCCTGCTTCCAGAGGGGATGGCAAACCCTGCAGGCACCCAACCACCTTCCCACACTTCACAGCACGCAGAGTCACGCTCGTCACCTTCCTCCACTTCAACGGTTTCCTTCAGGAGAGGCACTGCCTGAACTCACTCCTGCAGCCAGCAGGTTTTCTCACCATCAAACTATTCACTGTTTGGTGGCACTGGCTTCCTCCTGAAGGATGGCACCAGTGACCTCCTCAAGGTTAGTGACACTCATTTGCAGGGTGTACAGCCATGACACCCTCCAGCCAAAACCAATCTCCTCTGCCAAGTCTGGCATTTCCCTTTCAACACCAAAGACCCATTTAAACCTCCACAGGGTGATACCCAGCTGACAGAGACTGACCTTCTTCTGAAACTCATCCACCATGCCGGCTTTAGCAACAGCAGCCTTGTAGTGAGCCCAGTCGATGGCCGGGGGTTTCTCTGGCAAGGCTGCCAACCTGAAGAGACACACGACAGCAGTCACAGCCAGTGCTAGGAGTCCTCACACTGTCATTTGCTCTCTGCTGCAGACTTCCCAAAGTGTCAACAGAACTTGCTCTGATTAGTTTAAGTATTTTCAGGTCCCCAATTAACAAGTAGTGATGAACCACTGCTGCAAATCCCTCTGGCCTTCAAACAGACTTCTCTAAGAAGAGTTCAGCCTGCAGCCCTATGCCACTTCAAACTACTACACAGCATCTCTGGTGCAGCCCTGTAAGAAAGGATCAGCAGTTTTCCCAGTAGGAAGCGAGAGGTGATCAGCACTATCAGTTGTGAGAGCCAACAGCATGGGTGCCAGGCAGCACATGCTGATCAGTTTCAGAAGTTTGCACAGCATTTAAGAGATTAACAAAGCTTGCCAGGCGTTCTGCACATGCCAAAGCAGACTGCATTCACAGAACTGCTTTTTAACGCTGCAGCTATTGATTATTCCAGGGAGGGCTGAGTGAGGATGATTCACCAGCACAAGCCACCAGCTGCCTTGAAGGTGACCTGCTTCAAGGCCTGTCAGGACACTTCTGCCAGGCAGAGCTACTATCACCGACTAAAGCCGGCACAGCAAAGACTGAAAGGACTCGGACCATACCACAGGCAGGAGCCAAGCAGACACTCACCGGGCCGACAGCGCGTCGCTGCGGGTCTTCAGGGCGACGAACATGGCCTTCTGGCTCGGGGGCACCCTCTCGGCGAAGGCCGCCCAGTCAACGGCCTTGATGGCAGCTCTGCGACTGGCCATGCTTCCAGGCTGCGCCCAGGAGGGGGGACACCGGGAGGGTCACGCTGGGGGCGGCGGGCAGGGCCCACCAACCGCGGGGCTGGGCAGGGAGTCTCCAGCCCGGGAACGCCGGCCCCGAGAGGTGCGGGCTGGGGCACCCTCCCCCCCAGCGGGACACCCCCTCCAGCCCCTTCGCCACCGCCCCCAGGCCCGC
>VXBZ01000884.1:144538-163396 GCA_013399135.1 Heliornis fulica
GCAGCCCGCGCCGCCGCGGGCCAGCGCCCGACGGGCTGGCGGGCCAGGGTGACGGGTCCGACCCCGCTGTCCCAGTCCGGGTCCCGGGGCAGCATCCCGACGCCGCTGTCCGGGCAGGGTGACAGCCCCGGCTTCCAGGGTCCCCAGATCAGCACCCCTGACGCTGCTCAGCCTGTGACATGGGTGGGCCGGTCCAGAACAGCCCCACTCCCACGTCCCCGTGGCCACATGTCACTTTGACACATACCATCTCCTTGTCGTCCCTTGTGTCCCGTTATACAGCCACGGATTTGGCCACGTCCCCAAGAACGGGGCTTTGACTCTGCCCTCATTGCCCGGGGGATCGTTCCGAAGCCACTGCGGGTCCCTGTAAGGATTCTGCCAGCAGTTGCTGCTGTAGCTGCAGCTTTTCCGTGGGATCTGCTCGAGGGTTTGGAAATACGTTGGGGCTATAGGTCAGAACTGGTTGGGTATCTCGCCACTCCAAACAGAGTCAATCAAAAGATAAATCCTGACTGTGATCAAAACAGCAGCCTCCAGCACCAGGGAATCAGGAGATGACACTTGAGGGTGGTTTTTGAGTTTTTACTTGCCTTAGAGCAGACTGGTTGGCAGGACAAACGTTGCTTTAGGGAGATGTACGGGAGTGATTTGACAGGCTTTGACAGCGCTTCCCCTCTGGCTCCAGAGCTGCTTTTGGGTGTGGAGTGTTGGCTAGTTGGTGACTGTAGTTACTGTATTGCTGGGGGCACGGCTGGTGCGTCACTGGGTCTTTTCAGCAGTAGAAAGGAAGGAAAAAGAGCTACTGAACCCTTCATGTACAGTTAGTTACAACTGGAGATAGGGTTTTCCTCTAGAAAAACTAATAGAGAAAAACTCTGGAATCTCCTTATAAAACCAGTCTGTAAAACAGTCAGAAGACAGCTGCCTGCTCTCCATGTTTTATTACAGCAGTGAAGCCCTGCTTTTCTCTCCCAGTATATAAACTTTGTTCAGAGAAAAGCGCTTAAGCTGAAGCATCTGCCATGGTTGAGCTGTGACATTTGCAGCTGAGTTCAGATACTGGAGAAAAAACAGTGGTGGTTTAAATGGTTTCACAGGCAAATCACTCCAGGTTCTCAAAGAGAAACTGTTCAACTCACTGTTCTCAACTTATCTTTCTCCTGGTACCGCTTAACCCTCCTGGCTTCATTCCTGCACACAACAGGACGAGACGGGGGCGTATCTCATCGACAGAGACCCCACGTACTTCGGTCCCATACTGAACTACCTGCGGCACGGGAAGCTCATCATAAACAAGGAGCTTGCAGAGGAAGGTGAGAGTGGACTGCAGGGAGGGAGCAGCAGGGGCTTCCCCGGGCAGGGCTCCCGGTGTGGCGGTGTGTGAGGGTGAGAGCACGGCGCAGCGGTGCTGGTGGGGCCGTTGGGTTCCCAGAAGGGTGCTGGTGAGCTGGGGTTAGGTCGTTGGGTTGGGTGCAGAGCTGGAGCTCACCGCAGCGGCCACCGCCACGCGCTTCTGGCACCAGGTAAAGCCCTGTGGGAGCAACTTCCCTGCCTGCACTCCGCAAACAGGCAGCTGTGCTGCCTTCCCCCTTGCCAAACACATTTACCATGAGATTTGTGGTAACCCCAGGGAAAGGGGAACAAGGTTTTTAAAGGTCCTCTGCGTGGTGAGAGGAGGTGACAGCTTGTTGGTCACTCACTCCCTCCCAGCACAGTCTGTTGGGCTTTTGGGGATTTTGTGACTCAGCCCCGTGTCCTTCTAGCCCAATCATCTGTGTTCCAGCCTGGACAGAGTAACAGTTTGTCTCTGGTTTGGTTCCTTTCCTAGGGGTGCTGGAGGAAGCCGAGTTCTATAACATCGCGTCCCTGGTGCGGCTGGTGAAGGAGCGGATCCGGGATAACGAGAACAGAACCTCTCAGGTAACCACAGGAGCATTGTCTGCAGCCTGCTGGATGGTTGTGCCTCCAGACACCTCTGGGCATGGGCTGTTGGTTTAGTAGGTGTCTTGAAGGGGGATGGGTGAGCTAGGCAGATCCAAGGCACAGCTGGGAAAGAGCATCCCTTAGGCTGCACGAGCACAGAGCACCGAGCCGTCTGGTCAGCACTGCGGGGGACAGCGAGCAGTGCAGCAGGAGGGGCCAGCAGCAAGGACAGGCTGTTAGAGAGCAAGATGTGGTACTTTGGTATGTGAGGAGCAGTTCACGCTCTCCCTTCTCCAGACCATGTCCTTGCCTGTAGAGCAGTCTCTGGCAGATTGTCCCCTTGCTGCTCAGCTGGTGTTAACACACCAGCATATTCTGTTTCAGAGGAGACATTCCAGAAGCAGTGAATGCCTTTGAAAGCCAAAGAAGTCTGGGGGTTTGGGTTTTTCTTTTTTTTTGCTTTTGCTGGCCCTTAGGTGGCTGGAAGGCTTTCAGGAGAAGTGTGCCAACCATAGGCACTGTTACAGAATTGGTTGGGTGGTCACAAGGATGAGACCTCAAAGTCTGTGGAGCTCAGACTTCTCCAAGTAGCGAGGAGGTAGAGCTGGAGGCCCCGTGAGAGGCTGTTTCCTGGTAGGGTAGTTACTGAACTCACACGTGGTTTTACTCCCTGTGCTTTAGGGGCCTGTGAAGCATGTGTACAGAGTCCTGCAGTGCCAAGAGGAAGAGCTCACACAGATGGTGTCCACTATGTCCGACGGGTGGAAATTCGAACAGGTACCGTTTCCAGAGGGGGCAGGGTCCCTCTGGGACCCGCGTGTGCAGTACACGGAGTTCGGTGCTGAGCTGGGTTTTACATTTTGCCCTCAGCATGAGCACAAAATCCTGTTTAAAGCCATACTGGAGGTCAGTCAGTACAACAGCCCCCAGGTCTTCTGCAGCTGTAGTCATCCACCTGGGAAGGCTGCTGGCTGCATGTTAAACGTGGAGCCGTCTCCTCTAAAATCCATTAGGACGTGGATGAAGTTTCCTAGATAACCCAGCTGGGAAGATTCACATAGTAAATCTAAGTAATCTGTAGGAAACAATCTGGAAAGCAGAGCAGAGTTGTAAGTGACAAATTAGCTCAGTATTCCAGGATGTCCTCTTAATTTAATAACGACAAATGAGAGGCAGATGGGATTCCTTGGATCGAGTCCAGACGCCCATCACAGCAGTACTGGAGTATAATCCCATTTATAGAGATACCCAACTCCATCTTGACAGCACCCACGTAGAGCACAGTGCTGGTGTGTCACATGTCCCCGAGTTAATCTGACATCTGCCCGTGGGAAAGAATTGCCTTTCCAGTTCTTAACACACCCAAGTCGGAAGGTGAGTGGAGAGCGGAGGTCGGGGTGCCGGGAACTCCGCGCTGCCGGCCCCGCATCTGACTGCCTGGGTGTTACCCGGCGGCTGGCTCTGCCCCCCGCGGTTGGAAATGTTGTGTTCAGCGTTAGGGTCGGGCTGGGATTTCTTCCCGGGGCCCAGGTGCCACTGGAGGGCTCTGGAGCTCAGCTGTTCCCTGCCTCTGGGTGCGGGACAGCCGCTCCTCACAGCCACCGTGGGACTGGAGCAGCCGGCAGGACCTACTGAGAGGTACCGTGGCTGTCTCCCCTTGCAGTTAATCAGCATTGGATCTTCCTATAACTATGGAAACGAAGACCAGGCAGAATTCCTCTGCGTGGTGTCCCGGGAGCTCAACAATTCCACCAATGGCATTGTGAAGGAGCCCAGCGAGAAGGCAAAGGTAAGGCACCCGCTCCGTGCCTGGGGCCCTGACACTCGCTGTGCTGCCTGGGTGCAGCTTTCCTGCTTCCTCCTGGGTGCCTGATCCTCCCCTCCTGAAACTCTTCACTGTAGGGCAGGAGCTCTTTGGACCTTCCAAATTAAGCCCAAAAAATTGGAGGAAAGAGACAAACTTGGAAGACAGTATAGCAGGGCCTGGTGATATTGGTCACATTCAGTGGTTGAAGGATACTGGGGGGACAAACAAGCTTTTTTCCTCTTGGAATCCTCCCTCTTCCCCAGGAAAGGCACAGAGGACAGCGCTCACCTGGCAGCAGCTACAGGGTTCTGGAAGAGGAGCTGGGTGGCTTTAACCAGCCTGTCGTTTGTTACGGTCACGTAGAGGCCAGCAAGTTCCTCTCACATCAGTCCTGTTTCCCTGCCACGAAGACTCTGAACACCCCCCCTGCAGCTGGCCATGCCCAGGGTGTTTATGGGAGTCTCTGTTTTCCAGATTCTTCAGGAGCGAGGCTCCCGGATGTAACTGCAGTGCCGGAGCTCCCGGGCGGTGACCGACTGTCCTGGGCACAGCATCCCCGCAGCGCAGCCTCGCCCTTGTACAGTAACCAAGCTGCTGCAGAGCAAAGCCGAGCCTGTCCTGCCAGTGGGGAGTAGTGCTGGTCAGAACCAAAGGCTTCCCTCTTCCCCTGGAAACCAAGGAAGGAAAAGACTCTTCCAGTTGGATAGTCCTTTCCACAAGTATTTGGTTTATTTTCTTGGCCAGCGCTGTATTGAATTTTTCCAACAGTATCTGGGCCAGATTCCCAGTTGGTGTCTTTGCAGAGGTTGCTCAGGTCCACAGGCCCTCGTCATCAGTCCCAGCTCCCACAGGCTGGTGGTGGGGGAGGGGGCAGGTTGGTGTTTGAGCTGTGCTGTTCCTTGTACCCAGGTGTGCCGCTGGAACAGCGCAGGGACCTTGCAGGGCTCCCTGTCCTGACCAGCCAGCCCCCTGCCCAGATCAGAACAGGGCTTTAAGATGAGGAACAAAGCAACCCCTCCTAAACATCCCACCCAGCCTTGTTCCATTCTTTGTGTTTGTTCCTTGTTCAAGTCCCAGGAGCCCCGTGTAGATGCTGAGGGGGGTGGAGGTGTGCGCACGCCTGACTGGGTCTCGCTGTTACAGTGACCTTTGGGCTCAGGGTGTTTCCCAGAGCCTGTTATTTGCATGCTAAAGAGACCTGTGTCCACCCAGACAGCGGTAGAGCGACAGTTCTGTCCTTCACACACTGCTGAGGGAGCGTGGTGACATCTTCCCCTCCAGCACCCCGCCACGGCCATACCTTCTCCTGGTGCAAAGTCACAAGGGGAAGGGCCTCGTTGCTGCCAAGTTCAGCTTTGCCTTGTCCGTCCCAGCAGCGTGGGCTCTGGCTCCTTCCTCGGGCCGAGGGAGGACGTCAGGCTGAGTTGCTTTTGTACTGTAGCAGGCAGGTGGGGCTGTTTCCCCAGGAGATCCCTTGCAAGGAGATCACCCAGCGAAGCGTCTGCAGCCCCCTCGCCTTTAAGAGACCACCTCGAATTACAGAGGGTGGAGTTGGGGGGGGTTGGTGAAGAGTTGCCAAACTGTTGTAGTGTTTCTTGTCCAAAGTGATGTGTCTCTTCTGTGACTCTTTTCTTTGGAATGCCTTGGATGGGTGTGCAAAGTGTTCGTCTGTGCCTCTCGACTCTGCTCTCAGCCAGGCCGCGGCCGCCGGCCCCGCTGCTCCTCTGTGCCAGCCCCTCCACGGACACGGCCCTCCTGGTTTGGTAGATGGAATTTCTTAGGAATTTGCTGCATGTTTTTTCCCCTTTCATCCTGGCTTTGTTCTTTGTGGCCCAGGTGTGAGGGCACTTGGGTCTTTTCGAGTCAAGTCCCCAGCTGACAGTGAACACAGAGCCTCAGAGACGCTGGACTGCAGACACTGACAAGCTCGAGGCAGATGGTTCTCTAAGGTATCAGAAGATTCCTCCCCTGGACTGAGGAGTTGGGCTTCTTTCTGGAGAAACTCAGCTACCTGTGGGCTGCTCAAAGTTTGGAGCTGGAGTCTGGCAGTTTCCCATCTTACCCCTTGCTGCTGGCAGGGCCCTGCCGTAGCAGCACGTTACGCGCCGGCCGTCCCCCGGTCCAGCAGACTGAGCGCTGCCGCCGCACTCCCTGCCGCTCTCCAGCCCTGGACGTACTCCTGCCTGCCCTCCCACCCTGCTTTGCCAACAAACCTCCTCTGGTGAAGGCTCTGCCTCCTCCTCCTCCAGGCTGGTTAATTATCTGCACTAGTTTAATCCTGGTAACGACAGACTGTGCCAAACGTCTCTGAGTCCCGTTGTGTCGGTTACGGCTGTTGGAATGCAGCTGGCTGCCATCCCGCTGAAGAACCCGGCTCTTCCTCCCTCTGTCTTCCCTGCTCGTGGTGTGGTGAGCTGGAGTGGTGTGAGCAGAGCACACACCTTGGCTGGGCCTCACCAACACTGTGATGTGTACAGAGATTTCCCCTCTGTCGGGGTCCTGTGGCCTCCGGCACCGTCCGTGTGCTCACAGCTCAGAAATGCAGAAGCCCGTGTGCGAGGTAGCAGCCTGAGCAGCTCTTGGACACTCTCAGCTGTTTTCCCTTCCTCAGAGGAGAGAGTTCTGGGAACTGGTGGAGAAATACCGAGCTAAAGGCGACAGGAACTGGTGGAGGGGATGCCAACCGGCCACCTGGCTGTTGGAACCACGGCAGCACCGGGCAGAGGGGACTGTCCGGTCCGGCTCGAGGAGGGAAATGCGGCACCTCGTTGCTTTTGTGTCGCCAGAAGCGCCCGGCGCAGACTGCCCCATGCAAGAGCGGTGCTGTCACTCTCCCCCAGCCACAGAACCACCAGAGCAGCTGTTGGACTCTCACACACAAAGAAGAGTCTCCAAGTTGCACCTTGGTTTTCCCCGCCACCACGAGAACATTCCAGGGGACTGGAGACTCTGGGTTCGGTTGCAGGTCTGTACACTGACCACAACAGGTTTAAAGTAGAAAGCCAGTCGCTGGTACTCGAGCTCTGGGGTGATCACCAGGACCAGGCATGCAGTCCATCCCAAGCAGGTGCATCCCCAGCAGGACTTCTCCTTTCCTGACTGTGCTAGGTCATCTTTACCCCGAGCCCAAGGCTGGTCTCAGCATTCTGCACCGTTGCACCCCTTCTGCGCTCAAGACAGAGCTTTTCCTTCCACTGCCTTTCACTCAGTCACAACTATAGCAAAACTAGCACTGAGCTAAGGATGAACTTTGTCTGTTCACCCCAAAACAAGGTAGTGTAGGGTGGGTGAGCAGGGGTGGAGCTGGCAGGTGCTCGTGCCTCTTGGGAAGGTTCCCTTTAAATCACAGATCCTGGGAACGACGAGTCTGACACTTGGGGGTTTTCAAGAATTTCCCAGTGGCCTGAATTGTTCCATTGTGGCAAGACTGGAAAGAACCTCTTACAGTGTCTTTGTTCTGCACATTTTTAAAAATCGATTCTCTCAGGGGTGACTGCGTGGGCTGAGCGGGGGACGTGGGTGCCGTGGGGACGGGATGGAGCAGCTCCCGGCCCGCAGCTGGGCCGTGGGCTCCCCGCTCGGGTTTGCCTGCAGACCCAGAGGTTTTGTACAGTGTCACGTGTCAGTGCCCTTTGCTGCTGTTTCTCTTGGTTTATTAAATGTGTTTGAATAACAGTTGAGGTGCTGTGATGATTCTTTCTCCCTTTTTTCCAATAAAGATTCTGACCTGGGTTTGACAAGTTGGAACAAAGGCTGCGGCCTGCTGCTTCCCCACGTCCCTGTCCCCACACCGACACGGCCCCGTGGGGTGAGCAGCGGGACATGTGGGTCCCTGCCCTGCTCCCATTCCTGTGGAGATGGGATATAATTCCATCTGGGAGTCCTTGGACAGAATCCTAGAATCTCCTGAGCTGGAAGGGACCCACAAGGACCATCGAGTCCAGCTCCTGGCTCCACACAGGACCAGCCCAGGTGGAGCAGGGACTGAGTGCTGTGCCCACTTCCCTGGGGAGCCTGTCCCAGTGCCAGACCCCCTCCCAGGAAAGAAAAAGGCAAAGGGAAGCTTGTGTCTAAAGGGGGTTTAGCTGCACCCTTTCTCCTGGCAATCACCAGCGAGCAGAACAAGTGCTAAACCCAGCAGTAAGAAAGGAAGGGGATTGTTGTCAACTTTCTTGTGCTAACCCCTGCTCTGGACCAGCACACGGGGCTGAAAGCTCCAGCCATGCCCACAGCTTCCCCCCGCCCCTGCCACAGGAGGCCCGTGCTGAGCACCTGCGGACGCCTGCACACAGCTCTGCGGCCCACACGAGGCCCAAGCTACGAGGATCCTGCTGTCACCAAGACAAACGGAATGAACATGAGAAAAATAAGTGTAGCTCCTTAAAGCCAGCTTCTCCCTGTGCACTGAGCCTGCCCTGGGCGTGTGGGTCAGCCCAGAGACCCTGGAAGGGCCTTACATGACCCCTCTTCCCCGAAAGCTGCCAGCCTGCCCCGTGTTTGTCTCTGGTGAGAGCCTTGGACTAGCTGAGATGTAACTACATCCAGTAGTTCCAGTTCACAGAGCGCTCGGGAATGCTGGAAGCAGAGGTACCAGCAGACAGGCAGGAGGCAGAGGCAGAGCAGGTGCCCATGAGTTGGTGATGCTGAAAGTTGGGGAACGTTGGCAATTGGGCCAACACAGGGAGGACGAGCAAAGGTGTAAGTGAAAAATGGGAAAATTTGGGTTAATTTACTCTTCCTTTTGCTGACAGTGGCTGCCAACCACCGTAGCACACCAGAGGTGCTCTGTGGGCATGGTGCCTGCCTCCACCTCAGCCCCACCGCCACGGAGCGGGTTGGCTCCACCCCAAGCAGGGTTTAACACCAACGTGGTGGAAGAAGAGGAGAACTCCCCCCACCCACACAGGGCTGCAGAAACCATGGCTGGCCCAGGTCACCGTGCACAGGGGTTAAGATGGTGCTTTTAAAATCTCCCTGACCCACCCGTGTCCCCACACCAGACCTGGCCACAGGCCAGGGCGCGTGACAGAACTTGCCCCCAGCAAAGCCGTGCTCGAGCGCCGGCAGCACCTGGGCAGAGACGGAAACCGCGGGCTGGCACTGCTGGTGCCACAGGCGTGTTTGCTCACAAGGTTGGACTTGTCAGCAGAAACTCAAATCACAGCTGCCATTTCGGGCCTGCAGCCACAACCTCCCTGCTCCCCCACGTCAGGACGGCCACCAGGTAGGCTGCAAAGCCTCTGTGCAGGACTAGGCCAGCTGCAGGTCTGCGGGGCAGGCGGTTCCCCTCACACCACACGCGGCTCCGTGCGGAAGACACAAGCGTCACTCCCCAGTTTCTGTGGGAATCACGAGCTGGAGCAGCCCTGCCCCCACAGCAGCCCTCGCTTCCCCACCCGTGGCCCAGCGACCTACCCCTCACTGCAGACACCGCGAGCGACATCCCGGGCTGGGAGGTTGTGCTGGACAGGCCGCGGCAGCGTCGTGACCTGAGGGTGACACAGTGGACCCCGCTCCGCTCTCCCTGTTGCCAGGCTCGAGCTGTTGCACTAGGAAGAGGGAAGGAGGGGACAGCAGAACTGGCCACAGCAGAGGGTCAAGGCTCTGGCTCTTGGCTGGGTTTGTCAGAGCACCCCATGCTGCCCCCCGTCCCCTGCCCTGAGAAGATGGGGGATGCCAGGCAGGACACCTGCCCAGGGACACACAGCTCCTGTGGCAAGGGCTCTGTCACCAAGGCAGGAGGTGCATGGCTGGCTGGGGCAGGGTTCAGTCCCTCCTACCTGCCAGAGGCACCCAGGGCAAATAAATCGCCCAAGTGGCTTTGCCAGGTGTTGGGTAGGAAGCAGAGTTACAGAACAGGCTGAGATTTTCTGCTAGCCACAGAGTCAAGTCAGGGAGTCGTGCACACACCTGAGCTGGGTCTGGGGGACTCTAGAACCCCTTTACCAGCCCTTTCTGCATTGGAAAGGGCATAAAAGGAGCAAATGTCCTTGGCTCCTCGGGAAGGAAAGGCTCAGGCTCCCACCCAGGCTGAGCCCACCCTGGCCACCAGCCTGTTTCTGGGGGCCACCTGGCTCCCCGGGGTTGGGGCTCACCTTGCCACAACACCACAAAACTCCCATTAGTCACCCAGCCAGCAGCTCAGCCTCCCCTGCCAGTTTCCCCTGGAGCATGATTTGTTTTCCTGGCCTGCCCACTCTTGTCCGGGGACGAAGAGGAAACGAGTTGACATTTAAGACAGGAAGGGTTTGAGCAGCATCGAGGCACCTACGACTGCTTGGCTTGGGGCTCCAGCAACAAGCAGTGGGAGCTGCTGCTGAGTTTCCCTCCCCACTCACATCTGGGAGAGGAAAACCCATCTGCACAGAGGTCTGGCCAGGGCCATGAGTGCATCTTGCACAACACATACACCCTTCTGCTCTGCCTCGGGCTCCCGCGTAAAGACAAAGGTCAGTTCGTCATCCATCCACCCACCTTCGCCCGGAACAAGGTAATCAAGCCCCATCTCTTTGCAGACAGAAAGCCTGCAGTTATTTTCAACCCAGTTCACTGACTTGTTGGGGAAACATGGACCTGAGCCATGTCCTTCCACACAGATCTGGTTTTGAGACAACCACGGAGTTGAGTTTAACCCAATGTTCAGATGGGCAAATAACCCCCATGTACTCTCTCCTTTCCAGGGCTGGAGGAACCTGTTGGTTTCTCCAAATCACAGTAGGGAAGGACCTGCAACCCCCCAGCAGCTGCCACCAGGCAGTGGTGAATGGATGAGCCAAGGCATCAGCACCTGATCCTCCAGCAGCATTTCCTATTGGAGGTCTCCATCCTTCCTGGGGTGCCTCGGACTTCAGCAGTCTGATGCAAGTCCATCAGCAGTCTGAAAGACGAGGAGCCCTCAGGCTGCAGGGATCTCACCCAGATCCTGAGTGAGCTCAGCTGGTTGCTACATCACCCGAGAAAATCCTTGGGAGAGGTGAGCCCCTTCCTCCTGCGAGTTAGCTCAGGGCAGCAGGGCCAGGAACACACGCACCAGTGATCTTGATGAACTCAAATGACAGTGGCTAAAAATGAGGAAAACTCTTTGGGCAGCCAAGCAAAGAGCCAGGCCCTTAACCCAGGCACCGAGTTCAGGACGTCTCGGAGGAGCTGGCAGGTCGGTCACTAAAGGGCCAGGAAACGCCCCGTGAACCGTCGTCCTCACCCTGACGCTCCACTGGGTTTCATCTAAAATGTAAATGCAGGGAAGGCCGTGGAAGGCAAGAAGGGGATGGTTGTGTGTGCCAAACCAAAGGGTTTTGCCCATGAAACAAAGGCTCATGGCTCTGTTTTTCTGCTTCCACACCCCCTGAATACCATGACCCTAAGGCACACGGCAACTCCCGCTTCCCGGTGGGATGAAGAGCTCCCGTGTTTCCCTTCCCAGGAATCACAAGGCTGATCACCATCCCTCTGGGTGTGAGCAGAAGAACCTGGGTGCCAGCTAGAAGTTGTTGAATGCCCTGACATGACTCCCAGGTATCACCTGCACCTCCTTGGAGCAGCTATCCCTGGACAAGAGACCTGAGCAGGACCTGGCTGGGACAGCAGAGAGCAGCACAGCCAGAGCTGGAGCTCAAACCCCTGCAGGTTTCCCAAAGTCCAGGCTCCACAAGCTCTGGCTGCACAGCTTTGACCCTCCCAACCTCTCCTCCACAGACCCAGCAAGGAAACACGTCCCATGATCCTTCCCCTAAGTCCCTTATCCCTCATTGAGATGAGCAATGATTCAAGGTTTGTTCAAGTGGATCTGCCAGGCAGAAACATCACCCTCACCACTGCTGGGGCCCCCAGATACCAGTCCCTGCAGCAGGGTCAGATTCCCACCCCAGCCCACTGCCACCTCCCTACCTACAGGCTGAGTTTCCCTGCAGCAAACGATAAGTCAACCCCAGCGCCTCAAAGGCTCCGCTTCCCGGGGAACCCACCACCTCCTCACTTGCACAAATGGAGAAAAGCACCAGCAGCTTCCAGGTACCCTCAATGACCTCAGCCAGGTTCCCAGCAAAGTCCTCCATCTGCTTGGGTGACCTAGTGCCAGCATCAGTGCCCGTCTCTGTCCCCCTCCCAGGGCAGCGCAAGCCCCAGCACAGCAGAACGTGCCGGCTCAGGCTGTGACACGGCGTCAGCCACCTCCAGCATGGAGGTACACAAACACATCTCTCTCAGGCTCATCTCCAGCACCATCCCCACTCCCCTGGGGAGAGCTGACCCTGGCACTGTCCTGCCCACCCACTGCACAGAGCACAAGCTCTGGGACAGCCATGGGCAGCGGCTGGGGAGGGGGAGCAGCGGCAGCCAGGAGGGCGAGGTCCAGCTTGCTCACAAACCACTCGCAATCCCCCACCAGCTGGGGATTTATCACCATGGGAAGGAGCAGGGACAAGCCCCATCTTGCTGGATGCCTGCGAGCTGATGGGAGCTGTCGGTGCACGCTCCGGTGCCAGCTGCTCCTCACCCCTCCCCCCACTGCCAAGCAGCGTTACCCCCCGGTACCAGCTACTGGTCACTAAACCTGGTCCCAAGGGTGGGATTTCTCACCTGATGTCACACGTGTTACTGGCAACTGAAGGGCACAAAGCAGCCAGGAGGACCCAAAGTCAACCCAGGAGAGCAGGAAACAGGCGTGAGATGGACCAAAGGCTGCTCCAGGCAAGGAACTGGGCTTAAATCCAGCTGGGAGCACTGGGGGTGTGGGAGGAGGTCCCAGATGAGCCTGGTCAGGCTAATTGAGACCTGTCAGTGCAGGTGGGACCCCGATGCCCTTTGCAGGGGCAGGATGTGGGAGTGATGCTGTGGGAGCTGCTGGGAAACTCGTGACAAACCAGCACTTCCCAGCCCTGGCACGGTTCCGCTTCCTCAGCACCAGCAGAGCTGGTCCACAGGGGGTTTGCCAGGGCTGTTCAGATCCTGCCCCTGCCTCAGTCTCAGGCCAGGAATGTGTTTTCAGGTGCTTGGAGAGCATGGGTTCTGCTGGGCCTGTCAGGCTTCGAGGGAGGGATCGGAGCTGGAGCTTAACTTGGGACTGAACCTGGGGCAGGAGTAGCTCCCTGCCCCAAACCGCTCTGCAATCCTGCAGCTGAAACGTCACTTATTTCCCCCTTCTTTAAAAAACCAAACCAAACACACACCCCTCCCCCCTTCCTCTGCAAGATTCAATCTGTCAGATGATTTTCTAATCTGGATCTCGGGAATGAATTCAACCGTCCTTCTCAAAGGCAATTTGCAAGATCTGAGGCATTTGCACTCCGGTTTCCAGGCACATGATCCATCCCCGAGCTGCTGCCGGGGGTCCCGGGCCCCGGGCTGGCACAGAGCAGGGGACCTGGAGCCNCCCCGAGCCCCGGGCTGGCTCCCAGAGCACACAGGTGAGGACAGCACAGAGCAGGGGACCTGGAGCCACCTCCACCGCCCGCCCTGAAGGGCTGCGACTGCTGGCGGGGGCGTCCCGCAGACAGGAGCCCGTAACGCCGGGCCAGGCTGCGGCGCTCGGGCCGGTGATTACTGGGAGCTCGATCTGGGGTCTCTGCTGTCCACTGACCGGGGGCCATGGAAGAGCCAGCTGGGATAGGGGACAACCTACCTGCGAGCGGGTGGCAAAGCGAGCCAGGACCTGGGATGAAACGTACCTAAAAGCCACTTACAAAGAGAAGTGTTTGGCTCTCCCACCCCCTACGGGCACCGACGGACCCCAAATCACCGTTTAGTGCCCTGCTCAGGTCACAGTAACCATCCCGCTGCGGACACGCAGCCCGTGTCAGACCCAGCTCACACCCAGCACCCAGCGGGGCCGGGCCGGCGGCAGGATGTGGCCGCAGCTCTGCAGGATGCTGCAGGGACCGAGCACGGCGCAGACACGGGGCCTGTTCTCCATTTCCATCCCTGCTCCCGGCCGCAGGCACCGTCCGGCCTCCGAACGCCCCAGCTCTGCCCCCGACCCGCCGCGCTCCGGACTTCCCCGGTGGCCCCTGCTGCTGGGTCTCCCCTGGGCGGCTGCAGGGGGGGGTGGGCTGCCCTTCTCCCCACGGACGTACCCACCGGCCACAAGCTGTTCCTGGGGACGACACAGACACCATCGGTGGTTGCAGGCTAAGTACAAAGCCATCCTGGGAGGTGAGCTACAGGGAACCCGTCTTTCCCAGTATGAAAGGTGTGGCCAGCACCCCCCATTCCAGCAGCTGCTTGTCCCCCATCACAGCTGAGGGAAACCGAGGCACCGGAGAAGCTGGGAGAATCACTGTGTGAGCACTGCTGGTGCCATAACAACGACCAGGTCAGCTCCATCGCAGCCAGGGGAACCAGGACGGAGCTGGGAGCAGGGGGCAGTTGTGCTTCTGCCTCTTCCTTGCAGGTTTGCTGTTGCTGGGGAGGTGTCTGGCTGTCACCAGGCAGCTCGGCCGGAGCGACAAGCACTTGAATTAGTCGTATTATCCAGCCCGGCTGAAGTGGACAAAGGATTAAAGTGTGCTGGGCGCCACCACCGTGATTTGCATCACAGAGCCCCTTCCCACGGCCCCCTCGGCCCCGGCCTCTCCTCGTGGGCCGTGAGCCGGCGCAGGAGCCCGGTGCCACAAGCGATGCCGAGGTCGGTATTGCAAAGGGCCACCGAGGCCTGTGGCCACTGCTGGAGCAGAGGCACAGCCGAGAGCTGGCGGGGATGAGCCGCCCGCGCCGCCGGCAGCCACACGCTCGCCACCCCTCCCTCGAGCAGTCCTGGGCTCAGCCTGAGGTATGAACCCCGTTTTCTACCACCTTGGCATAGCTGAAATACTGATCAAAGCAAACTGCTCTTTATTTCTGACTCTGCACACAAAGCCTCAGATGCAGCCGTTGCCGGGGCCGGCCGGCTGTTTGCGTGCTCAGGAGATGCTGCGCTGAGCCCTGACCTTCGGGCACTTCTGGTTTTGATCTCGTCCAGCCACCAAAGGTTTATTCTTCCACATTGTCTGTTCGTGTGGGGAGGATGGGGGATGCTATTGCTGTATGTTTTATGCTGCTGGTCTCAAATCTAAACCAAAGATCTCTCAGAAGAGGCTCTAAACAGAAGTGAAGCAAAGCCCTATCTGCAATCACCAGACCCTAATTAATTAATGGCTTTTACAGTGTTGTTTCACCACCAGCGCTTTGCCGGAGGTGCAGCGCTCCGCAGGGCTCACCCCGAGCCCTGCAGCCACACACAAGCTCTACGTGTTTCTATTTTTCTGGGCGTTTGCAGAGTTTTTCCTTCTCAGCACGAGGCCTGAGTGACCTTAGCAATTGCCAGCAAGGGGACTCCATATGATGAAAGCAGGTGAAAGGGAAAGTAAGGGCGGGAACTAGTAAGGCCAATTCATACCTCAGAGGAGGTGTGGTCCTGCTCTGTACCTGGCTGTGGCACAGTCTTGTGAAATATAAAAGGGGAAGGCAGTTGTTTCTCAAGCCATTTGGTGCCAGGATCCTGCAGCGAGGAGGAAGGGAGGCGCGAGCAGCAATGCCGAGCGAGAAGTCTGGAGCGTCAGCTGGGGACGGTGCAGGACGTGCTGACGCCTCTGGGCCTCGAGAGTCATAGAATCACCCCACAGAATGTGTGGGGCTGGAAGAGACCTTTAAAGGTCACCTAGTCCAACGCCCTGCAGTGAGCAGGGACGAGTACCGACAGCTCTTCTCTGTAGGTTGGTCGCTGGGCCGAGTGTCGCAGGTAGCTGTGCGCCCTCTCCAGCACGCCGGCTGAGGAGGACGAGGACGAGGACGCCGTCATGTCCCGAGGAGCAGCAGCACACCAAGCTGCCAAGTCCCAGGACCGAGGATGGGCATGGATGGTCCTGTTCGCTGCAGTGCTGCTGCAGGGGCTGACGCTGGGCTTCCCCTCCTGCATCGGCGTCTTCTTCACAGACCTCCAGCATGAGTTCCAGGCCAGCAACAGCGAGACGTCGTGGTTCCCATCCATCATGGTGGCCGTGCTGCACGGAGGCGGTAAGTAAGGCCCGCAGGGAATGTCCTCCGCCACCTCCTGCGGTTGTGCTGCTGACGAGGGGCTGTAGCCAGGACACGTGGAACATTTGGTGGCAGATGGTGGAAGGGGCTGGGAGGTTCAGTCAGTTCTGTGCTTCTGAGGTCTGAGCAGAGCGGCGGGCCAGCACTGCGCAGCACGGCGTCGCTCCGAGCACCCAGTGCTCAGCTAAGTGTCCACGGATGCTACGCTCCCTTTGGCCACCCTGAGACAACCACGAGCCTCGGCCAAAGCAAGTCAGTCCCTTTCTCAGCCCAGTGAGAACTTAATCCCTAGCAGCTCTTTGAAGAAGCTGGCAGGTAGCACTGAGCTTGGGTGCGTTCTCGATTCATCTCCCGTCCAAGAGAGCACATCTTCTTCCATGTGCCACGTGACATCTGTGTTCTCCAGGGCTGACTAGATGCCAAGAGCCAAGCTCCTCCGGGCTGCTGGCTGAGGAGGAGTGTTACCAGCAGCTCCCTGGGCGGTGGCAGAGAGCGCACAGCCAGGCATCGGGGTGGGCACGAGCGTAGCCGGATTGATGCAGAATGTGGGTCAGGCAGCACTCCCCAGGTGAAGGGAGCTGGAAGGAGGGGTGTGCCTTGCAGGCAGTAGAGTGAAACGCTGGGTTTGCTCCCAAAGAAAGTGTGGGACCAGGGCAGGGCCCCCAGACCCCACCCAGATGGGTATTTCTGCAAAGAAGAGAAAAACAAATCCTGACTTAACAGCCCGTGGTCTGTGTTTGCTGCTGACCCCTCCATGTGTAACCCCCGTGCTTGCAAGCTGAACAGACCCCCCAAAACCAACCAGGGAAAAGAAGCAAAGTACCCAGTGACATTCACACCTGATCTGCTCCCTGGCTTCAAACCTGCCCCCTTCCACTGCTGGTGAAAGGTGACACAACACAATCAAAAAAAAAAGCAAAGCAGAGCCCTGAGTCACGTCACGCTGGTGTGACGGCTGTGGCAGGCTCGGGCTCTCCTGTGCAGGACCTGGCTGGCAGCCACCTAACATGGGAGAAAGACTTTGCACCTCACCACAAGCAGTTGGGTCCAGACCTGTAAGGTGCAGATGGAGAGACCACAGGGCAAGCAGCTGCAGGAGGAATTGTCACTGGAGGTCAGCAGAAATAGAGCAGCATCCTTGGGGCTTTGAATTTGAAAACTGCTGGGCATTGCCTGTGCTGCCACCCGTCCCCTGCGGTGGCAAGTGGGAAGGAGCCACACGGGACCCGCTGGCTCTGGGAATTGGTCTCAGAAGTTGCTGGATCCCAACATGTCCGGGAAGGACGAGTCTGGCAGCATCTGCAAGAAAATATCAGTTATCCTGTCTTCTTTAATGAAGTAGCTGTTTCGTAGGAGGCTGGAACCACAAGAAAAGGTAACATAAAGACAGCCAATAAATAGATCCAAAAGTTAGAAACGAGCAAGGAAAGAAGAGAATCATGTTAATTATAGTCACTAGCAGAATCTGCCAGGGCATAACCAGTGAGTTAACAAGCGCTGGTACTTTGCTTGCCTGTTATGAGCGCTTCCTCTCGTCCCTCATACCATAAGGCAGGAGTAACACAGCCATAAACCAGAAGAAAAAAAAAAAAAAAAAACAAGAAGAAAGCAGAGGTAAAATTCTCCCTCTCAGCCCAAGCACTTATGGCTCCTGCTGCAACGCTGGGCCTGGCTCTGTTTGCTTCAGGTTACATCTCCTTAAAGCCTTCCCAAAAGCGAGCTCTGCCATGTCACCAGTGTGCCTTAGGGTGCTTCTCTCTTTTCTTCTCCTTTTTTTGTTGTGGGTTTTTTTTTTTTTAATTTAGAGGAACTGAAGGAGAAAAAAATAATTGAAAAACCTTGGTAAAGAGGAAGGGAAATGGGCATTGTCAGGGTGGTCGGGGGAGCGAGAGGGTCCCGTGCAGGAGGGCTGACCTCAGCTCAGCGGAGCTGTGCAAGGAGGCGGGGAAGGGCACAGCACAAACAATAGCTCATAACTCATTAAGCCAAACATATCTCATTACCCATGCTTTGTTCCTAGGGAAAGGTGATTAACGATTATTTTGTTATTAGGAACATTTGTGAGACCCCCAGACCCCATGGCTGGCTCTGAACGGGGAGGTCAGGCCCTCACGGGTCCCTGCTCCCCCATATTCGTGCCCACACGACCCCCTGGACCAGCACTCGTACAAACACAGCACTTGGTCAGTGTTGCTTTTGCAAAGGAAAGCACAAAAGTCCCAGAGAAATGATGTTTGAAACCTAGCAAGCAAGCTAACAGGAACAAATAATGAAAACCCCCATGAGATCTAGAGCCAATCTCATCATTCTGGAGTGCTCAAGTTATGACTTGTGGCTGCTTGGGTTGACTGAGCCGCAGTATCATCCTTAACGGCTTCAGAGGGGGGGAATAACCCAGTCACCAGTTTGCTGAACACCTTTCCAAAGGCCAGACGGAGTCCGAGGCGAAAATCTCCCAAACAGATCAAGGCACAGACAGCTGCTCTCCTAATTTTAATAATGTTCCACTGTTCACCTGACTACATGGAATTTATTTTAAGCAGACGCTGGTTTAGGTCACAAATACACCACAAGCTATTTCCCCTACACTGTCTGACTCCTAATTCTGAGTCATCCTGAAACTTAAGTGTTCAGAAGAGGGGAAAAGATATTAAAACCTGGAAAAACTCGAGGATCCTCAAAGGAACAGAAAAAGAAACTCTACCTTCAGATCCATTTCTGCCAGAGCATGCAGAGAGAAACCTGTTTTCCCTGGTGGTCTGCAGTCTGACCTAATCTTTTCCTACCCCGGAATGAAGGATGCTAAATGACATTAGCAAATAGCAGTTCACCACAGTCCCACGGAGGTCTCCAAAAGGCTTCGAAAATGAGAGAACTGACCAGCCCTAAACACGTTAAACACACTCTGCTCATTGCTTTGGCTGATTAATTAACCCCTCCCTAGGAGAACCTGCCCACCGTGTACGTACACACCAAACCCCGGGTCTGGCTCCTGCCTCTGCCCTGTTTGTGCCGGGGGTGCGGGACTGGAGCCGGGATGTGAGGGACTGGAGCTGGGATGTGCGGGACTGGAGCTGGGATGTGCGGGACTGGAGCCGGGATGTGAGGGACCGGAG
>VXBZ01000885.1:0-29453 GCA_013399135.1 Heliornis fulica
CCAGCGAGGTGTCATTAATGGGATAGAGTCTGCCTGGAGGCCTGCAACTAGTGGAGTCCCTCAAGGGTCGGTACTGGGACCACTATTGTTCAGTGTCTTCACTGATGATGTGGACAAGGGAACAGAGAGCACAGTCAGCAAGTTTGCTGATGATACAAAGTTGGGAGGAGTCGCTGACACCCCAGAAGTAAGTAAGTGTGACTGTTGACCCAGGAGAGCTAATATGCAGTTTGTTGCTTCCATTCTTCCTTGAATTTCCCATATTACCAGAGAGCCTGGCTGCAATGTTGCCACTCTGCTCTACACTGTCTACTCTTCTCTCAGTGTTAACACATCAAGCTCCCCTGAGGTTGCCAACCTCCAAGATCGCCTAGGAACTTACTGCAAAAGGGACATTTGCCATGTCAGCTGGCCTGTCCCCTGTCAGCGTCTTGAACGCCAAACCGTTTCTTAAAGTGTGAACATAACTCCAGTAATTAGTTCAGACCCTCCCCATTCCATCCCGTCCTGTCCCATCCCATCTGTATTTCACCTCTCTCTCTTCATGAACTGCTCCAGCGTGGGTCCCTTCCATATAGTGTAGGCATTCAGGAACAGACTATGCCAGGCTGGGTCCCTATGGGGTCACAGGTCCTGCCAGCAAACTTCCTCCAGCTTGGGCTACTCTTTCCACAGGCTTCAAGTCCTTCTAGGAGCTTGTCTCCAGCACAGGCTGGAGACACCAGGTCACAGACTCCTTCATGTGTCTCCTCCTGGATGGGAGGTCTCCCCTCCAGAATTGGCTCTCCATGGACTGCAGGTGGAATCTCTACTCCCCATCATTCTCCACAGGCTGCAGGGGGATAACCTGTTTCACCATGGTCTTCTCCACAGGCTTCAGGGCAATCTCTCCTCTGGCACCTGGACACCTCCTCCCCCTCTTTCTTCAGTGACCTCGGTGTCTGCAGAGTTTCTCACTTCTCACTTTTCAAAAGTTCCAAAGCCACTACTAGGTTTTTGTTGTTCGATTTTCCTTCTTAACCATGTTCTCCCTGAGGTGCTATAGTTGTTGTGCAATATTTGCACCAGCCTTAATCCCCGAGGGATTACTTGCGAGCTGAGATTTCTGCAACTGACCACAACCAGTGTCAACATCCAAACTATGTGTGTGAATCAGAATTATTGTGTAGGCAGACCTTAGAAATCCACACTGTCCTTGCTGTCCTCATCAGATGTAAGATTCCAAAGCACAGTAAAAGAGAAATTTATTTTGGTATAAAGTGAGAGCCTTAACACCAGTCTATTAATTCTCATCTTCCTTCATATGGGAGTTTTATATACATGTCCCCAGGGCAGTTCTTTTTGCACTTGGCATTTTAGAATTCTTATGCCTTCAACATTAACAGGATGTTGAAGTACCAAGATACTGGTCTCCTCTTCATTGTTCATTTGCTTAAGGAAAAATCAAGGCCGTGTTAAGCAGGTAGTCAAGAAAAATACTAGCACATATATTGGCAGGTCTTTTTTAAAATAAAATGCTGAGAAGAACAAGGTAATGAAAATCCATTGAAAAGCAAGTCTCTGTATCAGACCGTGTATGTCAAAACAAGTCAAGCACATACAGCAGTCAGTGAGCCAGCAACAGTTCTGCAAAGCAAAGGAACAATGGTTGTGGGGTTGCCTTAAAAGTTATTTTAGCCTCTTGTTGATCCACAGCACAACAGATTGCAGGTAAGTGCAAACACTGTCTCAAATTCATGAGACTTGTGTTATGCACTGCGCACTTCAAGCAGTAGTTCATGGTATTAGAATAGATTGGCCAGACTTGTAGTGTTTGGTTATAACCAAGAATGACAACAAGCAGTATAAAGAAGAATCAGACCCAGTGATGAGTAAGAGATCCCTTCAGAGATTTTCTTAAATAAAGTGGTTCAGCTGTTAACCGGAATACCAAGGGACAGGATTCACAATCCTATACATACATAAGTTGTCAGTGTATCTTCAGGATAGCTTAGGTATCAGGTTTATCACTGCTGCAGCTTGCTGGCATCCAGCACCCCCCAGGGAACAATTAGTATATGTGTGGTATTATGCTGGTGTTGAAAATCTGAAGAGTATGACAGAATCACAGAATGTGAGGAGTTAGAAGGAACCTCAAAAGATCATCTAGTCCAACACCCCTGCAAGAGCGAGATCATCGAGATTAAGTCACACAACGTAAAACAGGGTGTTTGCTACCCGGGATGATGTTTTGTCTGGTCACTCTTTCTAATACTGGTTTTGATAAAACACTTGTGATGAAGAATGGACTTTGGCCACAGCATCTTGGGGATGAACTTGCGTGTATTTCCTAAATAGAAATAGAAATATGAGCGAGTGCCACAAAACTGCTATACTTCTTTGTGTCAGACAAAAGAAGCACTATATAGCATACTCTTTGCATACTCTGTGTTCAACCTGACTGCTTGCTCTGTAAAAATACAATTCAACGAGGTTTCAAGAACCTTTAACTCTTCACAGCGAACAGATTTTAAAAGTACAGACTGATTCTGTATGTATTTATATGTAAAGAGTTCCAGAATAAATGCACTAAAATAATGAAGTTTCTTCAAATTTGTACCTGAAATAAAGCTCTTAAGCAGAGAAAGGTTAAGTAGCTGTGAATTAAAAACAACAACAAAAAAAAAGACCTTTTATTGTATTCACTAGCAATAAAATTATAATGTCTACCTGCACGGTTGGTTAGTGCCAGTGTCTCTAGGCTGAGACATTCCATAAAGCTCATAAGAATTTTAAGCAGCCCAAAATTAGCCGAAGGTTTCTTTTTCTTAAAGTCAGAGCTTATCTAGATGCATTTCTTGTTGAAAGCCTATAAACCTGTCTCACTGTCTCTACATCTTCAATGTTATGGGTTGTTTTAATTTGAATACTCGTATTTTACCTATAAAAAACCCTTAAAAATCTCTTAAAGCATAAATGGCTGTGAAAACCTGTAATTAGTAAGATAAACTAAAAGAGGGATGTACCGTTCACAGGAAGGTGACTGCTTCAAATACTATGTGGTCTTTAGACAGCTTTACATTTACCAAGGTTGAAATTTAATTTTCATTTGGTTAATGCCCCTTAGAAAGACAACTGTCAGGGAATATTGCAGAGAGCATCTGAAAGGTATTTTGCCTTTGAAACTGTGACTATTCATACCAAAACTAATTCTAAAAGTTCCATTTATCAGCCCAGAGGAAGATATATCTATGTGGGTCCAGTTGACACGGCTTAGTTCATGTATCAGCTGCCTCAAACAATGAACTAAACTCAGTGGTCCTGTGCCATCCTTAGGCACAAAATGTTGAGGTCAGAAAGAATTGCTCTAATTATTTTAACAAGAAACAAATGACTGACACTTGCAACCAATTACGGAGCTGAATAGAAGCAGAAATTAATAGAGCACTGAGAACAGCGCGGTCAAGATTTACCATATCAAAGAAATGGGATAAAGTCCTCCAGATCACCTAAGCTGGGAGACCCAGAAATACTGAAACTACTGTTAACTCATTTCAGGTTTGTCTATACGAATATCAGACATTGAGAAGGAAATTAAAGGGTGGGGTGGAAGGGGATAGGGGCGGGCTTTAACCATCAATACAAACATCTACTGGAGACTCACTGGACCTTCATCGCTCCCTTTGAGACAGCCCAATGTCATACATACAGTGTACCAGTCAAAAATACTTCTGATGCTGCTTTGAAACAGTAACGCTTTTATACATGAGAGCTTCTCTGTTACATCAGACTAGTAGACACGTTTGTAAGACAGGGTATCTCACAAAGGGTGCACATTATTGGCAGCCATTAATTGACTAGAAAACTAGCAGAGAATATAATTAAGTGAAAGACAAGGATTCCATGTACCAAAGGAGTCTTGGTGATTTAAAGTACACCTAGAAATTCTTCACTTGCAGACTCACTGTGTATAGCACGTAATAGCAGAAGGAATGCTGTCAAAGCAAGTTTTAAAAATCAATTTGTATCCTTTTTATAGCAAAGCACTCCTTAGCAGTTAAAAAAGCAAAACACAGAAACATGTAAAAAGGATAAATAAGTCCATTCCTGAGTTGTTCAAAATTGCTGGGATTGAGAGCTGTGAAGGAAGAGTTTAAGGGGATGACAGAAGTTGCTAGGTAGGCTGTTCCACCTGTAAACTTGTTAAATTTATAGTGTTACTGTCATTCACACCAAAGTAAATATCGAAAGCTGATAAGTGGTTTTCTAGCTATTTAGCATCCTGCTTGTTTCTGCTTAAAATCCAGAACCAGCAGGTTTGGTCAAACCATTTATTCTTTGAAGTGAAAATGAGGTCACTGTAGTCAAATAAAACGTAAATTGTACAAAACCATTTGTAAAATTTGATATGACCACTTGTATCAAGTTTATTTATTATGATTTTTTTTGCACTTTATTACTGAGAATTTTTCAGTTAATTGATGTGATTTCCCCACTCCTCTTTCTTAAAAGAAATACACATTAGCATCCTGATTCATGCACTCTACCAGGATAAGTGTTCTCATCACAGTTAAAAAGGTACACTGTTGGCATGATCATGCCTCTCATAATCTACTTCCTCGTAGCAAACCATACACAGCAAACCATCCAGCTCTTACCCAGAGAGGTAGCAAAATATTGCAATCCTGATGGAGGGATCTTAGACTCTCTCAGCATGGGATTTACCTGACCATCTGTTGATACTTGCAATTCGTATCCAAGGAAGTCCCTCCGGGCTCATACTTATGTCACTGGAGAGAAATTGTCACTTGGAGAGCAGACAAATCCCAAAGCAGACATCTAAAATAGATGGGATGAATTGCCTCAAACTATTACTTTCCAGTGACTATAAAGGGATTCCAGGTGACAAGTTCAGAAGCATTTACTCAATGTTAGGAGGTCTGAATCCCAGTATTCTTGTAAGGAGGAAATAAATTGTGAAAATCGGTTGTGAAATATAAATCGGTCTATTATCAGAAATTGTATGCACTTGTAGTTGAAGAAGGAAAAAGTGAAGATGACAAACATCTGATGAAAGTTGGAAAGAAAGGGATTAGTATGCCTGTTTGGATCCTGGGAGAAAGAGCTGAAATCCTTTAAGTTCCTTTTGCAGCCCATCACATATATGGGTGTAACGTATTTAAACATCTGCATGAAGAATCATGCCTGCCAATATTATTTCTGCACACAAATTGGTAATTCTAGCTGTGGATAATATAAATTCTGCTTCTGTTGCTTTCTATAGTTTTGCTTAGTGTGAACTAGCCAGTGTGAAATACTGTCTTTAGGCACTAAGGATGAGTGTTGAATATCTTAATCTGGAGCTAGTGGTGCATCTACTTTGGGGACAAAAATAAGATTATAGGGAATTTTAATGGGAAGAGGGATATTAGAAAAGCCAATGCTGAAATAATTTACTGGAGTCAATGGGTTGATTAAAAACAACATTATTTAATTCTCACAAAAAGGAAAGAGGTAATGACGTTGTGTGGGTTCAGGTGTCGTTAGCTTTGGTAGCACTGTGCTTCTTTACCTGAAGGTATTGCAGATATCTAGGAGAATCATGGCTCAAATTTTAGAAATTAGATTTTAACACAGATTTTAACTTCTGGAAATGTTCTGCTAATGGAGGTAATTTAATGAAGTTGTTCATGCCCAGAGACACTAACTGCAGTTAAAAGCTTGCTTAGCAGCTAAACTTCAGAACAGACACCTCCCAAAGCAATGGTATTTGCAGGAAACACACGAGTGTATTGTACCTGTGCCATTGCCAAAAATGTATAGCCAGACAGCATCATGGTGGTCAATATTTACACAGGTACAGGTCTTCAAAGGCACATGCCTAGAAAAGATCCAACAATGCTCATTGATTGATGCTCTGATTCCCAGTCCCCCAAGTGCTGCTTCTGGAAATGATATACAAATACTGTGGTCTCTGTTAGTTCAAAGTGCCTGCAGGTAGGCCAGGTACAGTACTTGGGGAATACATAGAAGCAGCAGCAGCAGCTACTTGGTGTCTGTTCTTTAAACCATCTGGTTTGGGGCATAGGCTGCACAGCACTAGGACTAGTTATTGCTTGATCAATTCTGCCATCTAATGGCTGCACTTAGCTCTTTCCATTACTGTGAAATGTGTCTCTTCTCTTAACTGAATCAGTCTTTCTGCTATCTGGCAGATATTTCTATTCCGTTATCAGGTTCTGAAGCAGAGATGGTTGCGCTTCCGTAAGACATATAACCATCCTGCAAAAGTATAATTTTTCCTGTGGCTTCTTTACTCCAGAAAGTGAGGCAGGTATGTTCCCTGCTGTGCGGGGCCACTGTGGCTCGGAGGAGACACTTCTATGAGTTAAGACCACCTGGTAAGTAAAAATCCAAAAAAAACTTCAAAGACCCTCCAATGCTGAAACCCCAGGAGGAGACTCCCTCTGGACCTAGCATGGCTTTGAAGGCAGATCTCCCCTTAATCCTGGCCCCTTCTTTATTGGAAAGCTGAAGCAATACCTCCCACTGTGCCTTAGGCTGATTAAAAAAATACACAGGGAAAAAAAAAAGAACCTAGAAGTGATTATTTGTGCTTATACAGAAACTACATGAAATGCACTTGATGATTATCAATTTTTATATATTTATTTCATTTGTATCTTTTTATACAGGCATATGTCACACACCAAAATGTACTTTTAGTTTGAGTCAAACATCTTTGTTAATGGGCTGCTTGCAAATGAAGACACGACATGCTGATTGGCTAGCAGTAACAAAATATGGTCGGTTGCGCTGCTGCAAATGCCGTCTTCCCCGTCCCACACCCTCTCTTTTCACAATTTCATTTTTATGAGGAACTATGTGCTTGAATGCGCTGGAAACTTCAGAAATCAGTTCATGCAATAATGAGACAAGTAAACAGTTTTTGAAATGAAGAGATAAAATTCAATCCTCAATGAAATTTTACTTCTGCTTGGAGGATTCACCCCTCCAAAAAAAGAGCTTTCTATGTTTGCATAGTTACTTATAGTTGGCTTCATAGAATTTTTAACATCAAAGCAAAAAAAAAAGAAAAATCAGTGTGAGAGATTTTCTATTAAAATAAGCATTAGAATAGGGCCTTATATGCAATATTATTTTTTTTTTTACATTATGTTTTAGAACAGGCATTTTTCCTTCCATGAAAGGTAAGGTTTGTATAAATATTGTGGTGGTGGAAAGCTACTGGGTAATGGGTTAATTTTTTCACATTTATTCATGTTTAATAACTTCTAGTGTAGTAATATACCACTGATTAGAATAGCATCAGAATCTGACCAAGATACTATAGCATCTCATATATCCTTGCCTACTAGTTCTATATGGTTTCTCAAATCAGAAGCTGCCTAAAAGACCTGGAAGACCTTGAAATATCCCACAAAAGGAATTCAAAGCCTGTGAAAAGAGAAAATCTCTAGTGTGGCCTCTTGAATGACACTTTGAGGCTGTCCAAAGAGCAAATGCACTGTCTGAGCTCATGGGACTTAGTGTCCAACACCTGGAGGTCCAGTCAGTCAAACAAGATAAGCAAAAACTGAGCAACAGTTTTTTAAAAGTTGGTGGCATCGCTATAGGTCGACATAGAAATAGTGAAGGTAGCACTTCACTCTTCCTTGCATAGCTCCTGAGACATGTATGATACTAGCGAATTAAGGCTTTTCATTTAAAAAATTACCTTCCTCTGATTTGAGTTTCTTTTTATGCAAAACAGAGTCCTAACATGTAGAATTTCTTGACTCTGGAGGAAAAAATATCTACCTGCCAAGAGGCGAGCTAAAGGAATGCTGAGAAAAAGGACAGGTCTTATGTGAAAAACAACGCAACATAATATTAGTTTGCCAACAGAATTAGTTTTTCAGGATTTTAATGAATTCTGCAATGCAGCATATACATACAATCATAGAATCAAAGCTTTCCAGCAGTGTGGTAGCTTCCAACTTCTCCTGTTTGATGCCTGTGCTACATACATTCGTGTAGAGGCACTTCAGCTGGGTTGGCAGACATGTCACCTGCCTAGAAAACACCCCCTTGAGGTGTTTTGTGGGTGTTTCCCTGTTGACTCCACCACTTCAAGAGCCCTTGGTTCATCTCTGTAAGACTTTGCCTGTGCTGCAATGTCACAGAATCACAGAATATTAGGAGCTAGAAGAGACCTTGAAAGATCACTAAGTCCAACCCTCCTGCCTGAGCAGGATCATCTAGAGTAGATCAGTTAGAGACATGTCCAGATTGGTCTTGAATGTCTCCAGAGAAGGAGAGTCCACAACCTCTCTGGGCAGCCTGTTCCAGTGATCTGTCACCCTCATGATCAAAAAGTTCCTCCTTATATTAAGATGGAACCTTCTATGTTATAGCTAGGAACAATTTCCCCTTGTTCTATCACTGGCCATCACTGAGAAGAGCCTGGATCCATCCTCTGGACACTCACCCTTTATATATTTATAAACGTTAATGAGGTGACCCCTCAGTCTCCTCTTCTGCAAGCTGAAGAGACCCAGCTCCCTCAGCCTTTCCTCATAAGGAAGATGTTCCACTCCTTAATCATCTTGGTGGCCCTATGCTGGACTCTCTCAAGGAGTTGTATGTCCTTCTGGAACTGAGGGGTCCAGAACTGGACACAATACTCCAGGTGAGGTCTCACCAGGGCGGAGTAGAGGAGGAGGAGGACCTCTCTTGGCCTACTAGCCACCCCCCTTCTAAAACACACCAGGATGCCATTGGCCTTCTTGGCCACAAGGGCACACTGCTGGTTCATGTTCATCCTGCTATCTACCAAGACCTCCAGGTCCCTCTCACCTACACTGCTCTCCAACAGGCCAGTCCCCAGCCTATGCTGGTACCTGGGGTTGTTCCTCCCCAGATGCAAGACCCTAGACTTGCCCTTGTTCAATCTCATTCAATTTCTCCCTGCTCAGCTCTCCAGCCTGTCTGAATCTTGTTGAATAGCAGCACAACCTTCTGGGGTGACAGCCACCCCTCCCAGCTTTGTGTCATCAGCAAATTGAAGTGCCTGTGCACTCTATTCCCTCGTCCAGGTCATCGAGGAATACATTGAACAATACTGGTCCCAGTATCGACCCTTGGTGGACTCCGCTAGTTACAGGCCTCCAGGCAGACTCTGTCCCATTAATGACAACTCTCTGGCTTCTTCCCTTCAACCAGTACTCAATCCACCTCACTACTCTACCCTCCAGGTCACACTTCCTCAGTCCCTTAGCATGACCCCAGAGCAACAGTAGCACCCTGTCCCTTTAACCCTGATGTGTCATCCCACAGCTTGCCAGAGACAAGCCTGGTTTTATTATCCTCCTTCCCCTTCACACATAATTTAAAGACCTGTAAATCTCTTGATTAAACACTCTCTTTCTCCTGTGAAAAAGGTGATTCCCATTTGAAACCAGCAAGCCTGGTGCCATGTAGGTCATCCCATTGTCTAAGAAACCAAAACTGTGGTGGTGGCACCGCCCACAAAGCCATCCAATAGACTGGATCCACCTGTTCCTTCCAATGTCACTGTCTGCAACTGGAAGAAGAGAGGAGAAAACATCCCATGCCCCAGATTCTCTCAGTGACTGTCCCAAGGCTCTTAAGTCCTTTTCGTTTGTTCTTATGCTTCAAGTCACACATTCCTCTCCACCTGTATGGAACACTTTGACACATTCATTTGCTATATGTAGCCAACACACTTTTTATCTACATGCCAGGCTGATGCCAAGCATTATTATCAGATGTGATTAATTAAATTGAACTAGTTCAGCTATTGAATATCCCTCATGTGGTAAAATCTGTCATATTTCATTATCTCAGGTCAAAAGCTGTCCAATTGTTTTACGAGGAAGAAAAGAAGAGATAAAATCTGTTCATCACCAGAAATAGCAAAGCTCTCTGAGCTGTCCCTGACAGAGTATTACCTAGGAGATGCACATCATGGATCTTCTCTAGAGCCAGTCACAGCCCTTCAGCTGACTTTGTGATCCAAAGTTAGGGGTCCACAACCCGCAACCATACTTACCACCTGTTCACCCCATTGCTCGTTACAATGTAAAACTTCCTTTGCTCCTGGGCCTTCTAGGAAACAGCTGAAGAGACGGAGTATCAATAATCACACAGGTGACGGATTCAATGCATAGCTTGATCAGAGCTTATGAAATAGCCCAAGAAAACTCTTTGAGAAAAGGCCAAGGAGAAAATATAACAATATGATATTTGACTAGGCCAACAAGTTGGAGTAGTCAAACCCGTTGTCCAAGTTATCTTTTCACCTTATATATTTTTTCCAAACCTGTAACTGCTATGATTGCTCTGGTTTTCCATTAATGCACAGGTAACACAGCAGAAAGCCTTGCAGAACTATCCAGCTCAGGCTGCAGGTCCATACTTGAGTTTGGCAATGGTAGAAACAAGGTTTTCAGTCTCGGTGACTGGCTCCCACCTTGTCCTGCATGTTTCCATCCCTTCGGCTTTGCTGTCAGAGCTGATTTTTGGCGCTCTTAGCAGCAAATTTAGCTATAATCTGGTTTAAAAAGAACACTGCTCAATGAAGGGGTTTTTCTATTGTAGAATAAGTGGAATCCCAATCTGCATGTGCATTAGCAATTCATGGTGTGGTGCTATACCTTATTTCAATAGTGACCTATTTAGTCTAGTAGGCTAATAATGATTTGCATCAACCCTTCCACTATCATCAGTCTGCTGCCTAATTTTGCACTCCTACTGACAGTTGACATTTTACTTTCTTATACAGGCTGGTAATAATTTCATACTATATAAAGGACATTCATGGAGGATTTAAATTCAGTGTAGTCACAGGGAATAATTGAAAATAGAAGAATATGTTTATCACAGAATATCACAGAATATTAGGATCTGGAAGAGACCTTGAAAGATCACTAAGTACAATCCCCCTGACCGATTAGGATCATCTAGAGTAGATCACTTAGGAACACATCCTGATTGGTCTTGAATGTCTCCAGAGAAGGAGAGTCCACAACCTCTCTGGGCAGCCTGTTCCAGTGATCCGTCATCCTCACAGTGAAAAAGTTCCTCCTTATATTAAGATGGAACTTCCTATGTTCCAGTTTGGAACCATTTCCCCTTGTTCTATCACATGTTAAGTATATATGTTAATACATGAAAACAGAATTTTCCAAAATGGTATCTGGGCAGAATTAAAGTTCCTCTTTTTTTTTTTTTTTCTTTCTTTCTCTTTTTTTTTTTCTCTTTTCTTTTTCCACCTTCCTTTTTTTTTGAAGCTGGAACTCCAGGGTAGGGTTTTGAGTTTGGGGGTTTGTATGGGTTTGTTGTTATTATTTGTTTTGGTATGGGTTGTTTCATATTTTTTTTAAAGTCCTTTTTTTTGTTGCTTATTTAGAAATGTTAAGGGGGTTTATTATTATATCAGTTCTAATTTTGACAAGATCAGAAAAGCTGTCAGCTGAAATATTAAATAGATCATATGAAAATATATAACAGAGCATGATTGAACATAAAACCCAAAATAAAGTAAAATATAAAGCAAAAAGCATTTCACTTTATTAAAATTAAATATCTAACCAATAGCAAAGTAGAAGATTTTTGCACTATTGAAACAAACTAAGAAAGGAAATAATTAATTTATTTTTTACCCTTTAGAAATTCCACCAGGAGACATTTTTTTCTGCAATATTTCAACTGCAGCACAAAGATATTTCAAAAAGAATTTTTTTTTCCTGTTATGAATAACACACCCTTTGACACTTTTGTAATCAGTATCCATTAGTTGAGAAGCATTCAGATGTAAGATAAGGATCCTGTTGCACTGAGAATACACACACTGAAATGCCTCCTAAGGTTATGTATTTTCCATATAGCAGGGATTTGAAAGGATGCAGAAGACCATAAAAGATGAAGACCATATGGCACTTCAGTGTTGGAGTCAGAAGGAGGAGTCAATGTCGTACAGGAGACATGATTTTTCCTCCCTTGGCTTGAGTGCAAACTGATTCTCTTACCCAGGAGCTTTTTTTGATACTCCAGAGAAAAGTGCTAAATTTTTTTGTTCTTTTTGCTTCATCATGATAGATAAACTTTCAGTTTTCAGACTGGCCTCTCTGATTTTACAAGGCACTGTAGAGGTAGGCCTGATGCTCAAACAGTCTAGGGCTCTTCACAGGATTTACAACATTAGCTAGCTTTACCTAGCAAATGCCTACTTTCTCAGGACCCTGCATTTCTTTCTTCCTTCCCTTCGGTTTATTACCCTCTTTGATGTTCTCTTAGTCTTTATTGACCTCTGGAATACTACCCCTGAGGGCATCCTGTTACTCATCTTGGGACCTTACAGTTACTTTCTGATGGCTCCCCAGCCTTCTTAAATGTACCATAACTTCTACCAGCTCAAGGGTGTTCTCTAAAGCTCTCTTCTGCTTGTCTCCTTTGCATCTTCACAGTTATCTCCCTGTTTATCTTCATCTGTCTCTCTATACAGACATAGGAGAAGATGGATATAAAGAGGTGGAGAGCCCAAGGAGGTTCTTGGTAAGTTGGCTAGTATTGAGGAGTCAAGGTTTTGGCAAGCAGAAGTCCATGAATAAGGACAGGTAGAACAGCCAGCTGGAGAATGTAATTTAACTTAAAAAACAAACAAAACAAACAAAACAAACAAACAAAAAAGGTTATATATGTTTCTACAAAAACTGGATCAGGGGAACAGGGAGGGAAAATAAAAAATGAAACCTCACTATTAAGGTTCTAAGAGGTTGAAAAGTTACACACAAAAGACAGCTGACAACTCAGAGAGAAAAGCACAGGTAATTTGCACCTAATAAATATGATCACAGTGAATCCCACCTGCACAAGGAAAAGGGAGTATCTTATGCTTAACCCTGTCCTATGGCATGACAGATGTCCAACAATAAATGCTGGGTAGAAATACAGCAATGTTTTTCTTGAAATGCTTTTCCCGTTGTGTTGATAGAGACGTGAATGTATGGAAGAGACTTTTTGAAAGGAACAGTAATTGTGGTTTGCCTAATATTGCCATCTAGTGGTACAGCCATCAATTATCTAAATAAATAAATAAATAATTTAATAAATAAATAGATGTATGACCCCTCTGAAGGGAAGGTACCATTGATTGATTTCTACACTACTGTAAAAGACACCTAATGAAAAACATAGTGTTCACAACAGTACTCAAGAAAACAGAGCTCAGTTTGCGGGGTAATACATGCCCCAAATAGTCAGTTAACTGTCAGTGCAAGAACACAAGTCAGATTCAAGAATGCTGAAGTATTGAAAAAAGTCACAGACTGTGACAAAACAACATGCAAGTTACAAATAAACAGGTTGTAGCTAATTCAACACACTAAAAATAATGAGAAGTCTACCAATTACAATGTGGTTTATGATGCTGAAGTGTGCACAGCACCCTTCTTGATGAGAAAACTCCATCAGAAACATCTGTCCCTTCCACAATAACCTTACCTTAAGGAGATAAAGCTTATACTGCTTTTAAGTGTTCCTCAGCTCTAAATTAGGTGTTTCACAGTTAGTCTGACTTTACTGTCTGCCACTCCTTTTTTAGTCAACATGGGAAGTCAAATACTTCCACAGGTTATTTATCCTTATGCTGAGTGGGCAGCACTGAAAATAAAACTTCAGTGACTATGAAGAGAACCTGAGAAGCTTAAATTAACACCAACCTAAGCTGATCTCAATAGAGGCAGCCATGGGCCAAATCAGGAGATGCTCAAGGGCAAAATTTACTATCATAGATTTCTAACGTTTTAATTGACTGAATTAAATTAAAAATTGCCTGAATTAAAACACCTGAGAAAAAAAAAAAAACCAAACAAAAAACCCCCCACATTTCTGATGTTCTAATTGCTTGAAAATACAACTGGAATTCACAAGCATTGAACTTAATACTTTGTTTTCAATAGTAAGAAGCTCTCTCCTTGAATTTTCTAATTTCCAAAAATCAAATGCACTTTGTAATAGGAGAGCAACACCAAATCACAAAGGAAACCATGTAATGGGAGGTGTTCAGGGACTTAATTCCATTGTAAAAAACATTAATTGTTTATATTTATAGTCAATATGCTGAAGGGACCTTGACATGCTTGAACGGTGGACCCGTATGAACTGAAGTTCAACAAGGCTAAGTTCAAAGTCCTGCACATCATTTAGAGCAATCACAACTACATGGCTGGGTGGAGAATGGATTGAAATAGGTGATGTTTCTAGGTCCACCTTACGGCTTCTGGTAAGACGATAGGCCATGGGTGGGCTTTTTGCATTGTGCTATGTGTTAGAAAAATTGTTTTTCTCAGTCAGACTTATTTTGGTTATCTTATACAGAATAATTGTTCAATTTTCTGTTTGTCATGTGCTTCTAATGAAAGTTCATATCAAACTGTAGTTTGGTTTGATCTTAATTTCATTTAGTATATTTATACCAGATTAATTTGTTTCCTTGTTTCTTTTGGTGCTCTATCTTTACTTTTCCTTGGAGTTGGGGGATTACAGAAAAGATCTACTATATCATAACTGAAACCAGGAGTCAGGACATATTGACTGCTGACAAAGCTAATTAAAACCTGATGAAGCAAACAAACCTAGAGGTGGGATCGTGCACACAAATTACACTTCTCCCTTGTTACCAGCAAAGGGAGCTGCTAGAGCCCTCAAAAATGCTGCATCAAAGGGAGATGGCCAACTTCTCAGTGGCCTGTGGGGGACAGCACAAGGGGCAGTGGTCACAAGTTGAACCACAGGAGATTCCACACTGATGAGAGAAAGAACTTCTTCATGGTGGGGGTGATGTATCACTGTAACAGGCTGCCCAGGGGGCTTGTGGCGTCTCCTTCTCTGATGATATTCAAGACCTGTCTGGACACCTACCTGTGTGACCTGCTCTAGGGAACCTGCAGGGAGGTTGGACTCAATGATCTCTCGAGGTCCCTTCCAACCCCTACAATCCTGCGATTCTGTGACTAAAGAGAAGTGAGAACCAACACATATCACAGTGAATAAGTCCAACTAAATTCTTCATTGCCTGAGCTTCTCTTCTTTATACATGAAATGTCACTTTCTTGTCTTTTTCTGATTTTTTTTTTGTGTGTGCGTGGTTTTGTGGGGTTTTGGTTGGAGTTTTTTGATTGGTTGGTTGGTTTGGGTTTTTTTCTCATAATGGTTTATTCTTCAAGAATTTGCACGTCATTGATAAGGGCTGCATCTCCTTTCCTAAGAATTCTCAACCTCTTTCTGAAAATTTCCTAAATTTCAATCAGATAGTCACAACAACTACATAAAACCAAGAATTTCTTGGTGATATCACTTTCTGACCAGGTGTCTGTCATCGTCCTCTTGTGATACATTTGCATTGTGACTGATTGATAAGCTGATCTTTCACTCTGCACTAACAACATCTTTCTCTGGCTGCCTTTTATCTCACCGAGGTAGTGATGAAACCATTCTGCTTTCAAAACATATCTACAGATCCCACACAGTAACACACAAGTGGCATGAAGGTTAAGGTTTATAGATTATGAAATGTTCTTTTTGGTCTTTTATCAACTTACTGTATGCTTAAACATAGTAAAGAGCACAAAGATCCCTTTTACCCTCTCAATGAAAATCCATAATGTGGGAAAATAGAAGTGGGTGGCTATAAAAAGTAAAGGTGTTACTTTCCTCTGTTCACTCATCACTTAAACTTGAACCATCTGTCTTACCATTGCCAAGATTAAATAAAAATAAACTTTGCAGTGTAATGCTATCTGCTGACAGGTATTAATAACCTTCCAGATGATCCAGTATTTACTCAGTATATGTTCTATGTAAGTGTAACTGAATGTTATGAAAATACACTGAAAACCTTTGTACGTTCCGTAAAACAGTTACGCTTGTATGACTGGAGAGAAAAAAAATTAAGAGCAATTTGGAATGATAAGCCATCACAGTTCATGTTATCAAAGGGCAATAGAGGCAGAATAACCACACAGTCTGAAGCATGGGTGAATTGATCACAGTTTCAGCCCCAAATCACTGCAAGCTGGATGCTAGGGGCTGAGAGGCAAACAATGATTACTGTCCCAGAGCTGTTTCATGAAAACATGTCCAAAAGCCCTGGGACACACAGAGCTTGAATAGTTCAAGCATGTGAGTTTGTTGAGTGGATACTGTTTTCCAGGCAACAAAATATAATTTGAGTGGATTTAACACTTGATTGAAAAAACTCCCAACCCAACCACTATCCTTTCTATTAACAACTCAGTTCCTGATTTTGTCTTTCTGTCCTTATTTTGAGCTTGCTCATGGAGACAATTCAATTTGCTAAACTTTCTGAAAACTTCAACTCCCCTTCTCATCACCCTCTCTCTCTCTCTTCTGCAAAAAAAAAAAAGTGAACTGTTTTGTGCCAGGAACCTATTTGAACTGGGACTGTGTGAGCACCAGAGATGCCTCAAGATGCAGGACCATACAACTAAAAATAGGGTGAGGAAGATTGGTGGTACTGCACCATGTGGCTTCACTCTTAGCTACTGTCAGAAGTACAAAACAGATCACTTACAAGGGATCTGATTCCAGAAAAATCCATATACAATTTTCTTACTGCTAGGATGATGATGATGATGATGATGATGATGATGATGATGATGATGATGGTGATGATAGATTATTATGATATACCACAACAGAAACATTTGGAGTCACCATGGCTGAAGCAGTATATGCTGCCACTAGAGTGAATCTAGTTAGCCTAACTCAGAATTTACCTAATTCTTCTCCATCAGGTCATTACTAGGCTGCCCTATTTTATTTCAGCTGCAGCAACCTGGGCCACTGAATTTTATATAGTTTAAGTAGTTGTATGTAGTTTATAGTTGGGCTCAAAGATCTTTTCCAACATAAATGATTCTATGTACGTTGCTTTGAAGGGTGCCTTTCTCTTTCAAAATAGTTTCCTCTTTTCTTATATGTTTATACTCCTATTCCATCTGCCTACATGTATGGTTGTAACAATATAAATGTGGAAACAGGATAAAATGAATCTAGAAAATCTATGATGAGCCTACTTTTGTCTTGTTTCAGTAATGGCTGCAGTGAAGAGAAAAGGCATTTTCTGCATGGCAATCCCTCCATGTCTGCTCTTCATGAAAAAAAACCCCAAACATGTCCTTATTCATTCCACAAATACTTAAAGAATGTTGTTTATTTGGTGACTTATGTTGGGTTTTTTGTTGGTTTGTTGTGGGTTTTTTTTTCAAGTTCCTAGATATATACACCTTTTCTATTTCTCACAATATTTCATCAAGACAAAAGGCACAGTGTGACTCTGGGGCACCGCAATCTGGAAAAAAAAACAGGAACCTGGACATCATGAAACCAGAACAGCAGTGGCTGGCTGTACAATTTTCCAAAAACAAACATCCTTTCAATCACAAAATGATCTAGGGGTTAGTGGCCTCTGTTGATATGGAAATCTTTACAAGGAAGAAACAGCCCTTTTGAAGAGATAGAAGTCTTTTGAGAAAAGTCCCCCACCCTTAGTAAGCAGATATGGGTTTTATCAGTTTTCCAGAAAATCTCTGCATTTATAAATCAGCCAAGTAAGAATTACATTCCCAAAAGTGATGGTTTCTGAGCTCCAGTACAGCAGTAATAATAAAGCACAAAGTGGTACACAGATGACTTCGATTATCAATTCTGAACTACAGCTATATCATTGAAATCAAGTGAATACATGTCATCTTCAGTGGAGGCACACTTCAAAAGCGTCTGATAAGACTTTGGCCTCATTTAAATCAACTGCATCATCTGAAAACAAAGTTGTCTCCACTAGAAACAGCATTTTATGCATATAGTCAAAGGGAAATTTTTAGGTTTTCTCTTTCCTTCCCTCTCATGAGATGAAATTAAAGCAGCAAAGGTAATTTACCACAATAAAATATTAGAGGTTGCTATTTAACTATGCCAAGAATGTGATATTTGTATTTTTATTATCCAATTCAATAATAAATATATTCAGAGAATGGAGTGCTATGGATCATGAATAAAATTATGAGAAACCTCTGTGACTTGCTAGGCTGTTTGGTAAATTCATGAGGGAATTTGAAGCATTAAAAAGGGTAATACAAAATTATAATGAGAACATGAGGGTAAAAAATATTCCTATATCATTGAGTCTTTTTTTCTTCTACCGTGGGAAACAAGATCATAATTTGTTACCTATAAATAGGTAAACTTCCATCCTCAAACCACTTTATTTTGTTGTTGTTGTTTACAAATACCAGCTTCCCTGCTTGGAGGGAAATTTCCAAATTTCCAGTCCTACTTTACTCACTGACAGTTTATATTAATTTACTGATCTTACATGGTAGGATAGTAAATATTTCTTATCCCCCACCTCACATTTACTGTCAGAAACACTATCTCCTCTCGGCTCATTTCATTAAGCAAGGAGAACCATGTCTTGCACTACATTTTCACTTCTACTGGCTTGATTTCATTTTTCTTGAATATGTGTGACTCAAATGATATGCAGCGTTTCAGTCACTGCTAAGAATTAAAAGCAGTGTTACCTACTCAGTGACACCCACTTGGACATTGCAGTGCTTAGTAAGGCTGGCAGAGTAGTTCAGGAGGCTTAGACTAGCTATACAGGCTCTATAAGCAATTAATAAAGGAGAAATAATTATTTTACAAGGCTAATTGAAATTCCAGTGTCTCTCTCTGTCAGCAGTGTGGTAGCTAGATGAAAGCAGAGACTTCCCAGGTTCCAAGAATCCACAGAGTTTCTGAGTGTACTGCTTTACTTTCAGAAAAGAAAGATTTCTGGGGAAAAAAAATAATAAGAAAACTGAGATAGAAAACTAAAGATTTTTTCTGATAGGAACAGACATGTTTTTTTTCCTGGAATATTGTGTCCAGTTCAGAGATCCCAAGTACAAGAGAGACATGGACATACTGGAGGACAGGCTGAGATGGGACTGTTTTGCCAGGAGAAGACAAGGATCAGGGGGAATCTCTTGAATGTATAATAATTACCCAAAGGCAGAGTGCAAAAGTGGACAGAGCCAGGCTCTTTTCAGTGGTTCTGAGTGACAGGTGAGGCAACACAGGACGTTCCATATGAACATCAGGAAAAACTTACTGTGAGAGTGACTGAGCACTGTCACAGTTTGCCCACAGAATCTGTGGAGTGTCCATCCTTGACGATATTCAAAAGTTGTCTGGACACATGGTTCTGGGCAGCCTGATCTAGGCAGTTCTGCTTGAGCATAGAGGGTGGACCAGATGACCAGATACTGTGATTCTGTGCCCAACGGAGGCCAAAACACCCATTTGCGCAGTAACCCAAGTGCTGGAACTCAGCCCTAAAAATAAGATGAGGGTTCTGGGTCAGCAAAAGAGTCCCACTCCATATCTCATTTACAAGATTATCATCAGCACAGCTTTTTGTCTTTTTGTGTGACCCACTTCTTCGAGAGCATATCTAGAAGTAGTAAGTCTGTGAATGTACTATTTTTCTTAAAATATCAATGTATTTGACCAAAGACATCATTGTTTTCTGTGCAAGCATGTGTCCTTCCCTTCCCTCTAGGTAAATGTTTCCAGTTTATAATTCACTTTGTTTTGTTTTGTTTTCACTAGAACCAACTTCTGTTTGCTTATTATGTTCAATAAGACTTTCCTCCCTCATTTTGTTTAGAAATTCATTACCTTTTACATGAACTCTGGTGAGTATCACAGTCTTCGTGTTTTGAAATGAGCAGGCTTTGTGGTTTCTACAAGACCTTATGGAATAGAACTGGGACAATATTACTCCCCAGAGTTTTAGCAGTTTACATGGCCTGAGTCCACTGGCCTCAGGCATTTTAATACTGTGTTTTCATACTCAATATGTGAAGCATAGGAATTTAAATGAAAGCTCTAGACATCAACCAGCCATAAATCTGAATTTTCTCCTCATGTTTTGTCCTAGATGCCTGACCAAAAAAAAACATTCCCCAAACCCCCAAAACAACAATAGAAACCCACACCACAAAAAACAGGAATTAAGCTTCAGTCTGATCTTAAGAGTTAGTTTCCTCATATATTTTTCATATAAATCAGCCTGGATTTGGTGGTGTGAAGATGTGAGGAATTATTTTTATGTTTCTTGGGCATTGGGACTTAGGGTAACTCCACTGGTAGTTATATTCCTTCTCTGCCTGGATACATTGCGTCCCTTTCTAAAATGCCACTGATTGCTCACTAGCATTTAGAGAAGCTGCTAAGCAATGAAGCCAGGTCTCTAAATCTGAGATCAAAAAAAAATCCAGCCGAGGACATAATCCTTTAACAAACAACACCCATAACAAAAGAAACAACTGAACACAAAACATTCAGGTTCCTCTGAAATTCAGCCGGCCCATCCTGTCTTTTCATTGCCCACATTTACAGCAATTGGAATGTTTGTTCCTGGATTTAACAGCAAGATAGATATCACTGTCACCACACATTGGATATTTGCAAGTTCTTTACAATGCCTTTTGCAGTTGGAGATGGTTTTCAGTGCAATTCAGGGACAGTGCAGACACTGTGCTTATCCTTTAGAAATACTGTTAGAATTTCCAGCAGTCAAGTACTCTGGAGTTACAGCCTTTTATGTACTCTGAACCCCCCATCCTGCTTCCTTTTAAGGCATATTAGAGAAGACAGAGCATTTTCATTGTCAGTCATCTCTTTCACATATCAATTAAATTAGCCATATATAGGAAGTTCTGTATACAGTAATTTTTGCTGTGAAGTTGTGGTGCTGATAAGAAGTGTCCATTGATTCACCGTTTTAGTGATAACAAATGAATCTGATTACAATAACTCTCTGCTCACTACCATATTGGACCATGTTGGCTTCCCAACGGGGCATATTCCCATCCTGGTAAAAACAAGGAATGAGAGCAACATGGTTAGATAAATCACTCTCTAACCTCTCTAATTTTATGGATTAGATGCCCTCTAACTACATGTAAACTTAGACTTTTCTCTTACATCTAGACCATGCAGCATTCACATTTATAGCATGGCAAGATTAATATCACATGCACATCTCCAGTGCATGACTTCAGCTTTGTCCATACATTTTCACTGCAAAGAGCTGCATTAAAAGAAAAAAACTAAATAGAAAGGAGAGAAGCAGATACCAGATCTTCAACCTTACTGCTACCCAGGCTCCAGGAGAACCAAACTATTACTAGGGAAAGGATTATGGCGAGAAAGCATTGAATAGAAATCAAAATGATAGACAGCTCATTTGCACTGTAAGTGAAGCTACTGCCTGAAATTGTGTCTCAAGACACCTAAGAAGCTGATTCTTTATAAGAATCACATGGTATTGTTCCAAAGAGGAAAATCAAGTCTACTGCCAACAATTTAAAAATTACAATAATTCCAGTAAGAAAAAAAGGTGTTTATAAAATAACTACTTCAGATTCTTTCCAATAATTTTAAGTGTTTACACTTAGTGTGTATAGTCTTTTTCCATAATCAGAAAACATGGTGAGAATATACTTAGTTCAGGTGATTGGCAGACAAATGATCTGACCACATTGAAAATATGTGGATCAAGTTTACACTGGTTTTGGGAAACCATGTATTTTTTTCAATTATATTAAAATAGAGCCACTCAAAACCAAGGAAAATTTGCACCAATTTGGTGATTTTTTTTTGTCTCCATTTCTGATTAAGAAATTCAGTGATGTATAATCACATTTTTCTTACATCGTGCCAGATTATATTTGATTTGCCAGACTGAGGAGGTTTTGGCTGTGGTTTGCAGAGCAGGAAACTCCAACAAAAGATTATAGAAAAACAACCAATATCATCACATAGGATATAAAATATGGAACACTTTGTAAAATCCACTTAAGATACAATAGATGACTCAGGTTTAGGATAAGTGGTAGCAGAGATAAGGGCAGTAATGGATGGCAGAGCATTGTTCAGAATAATCACTTGAGCAGTTACGGGAAGAGCTTTCCCAAAATACGTAGCACATTGTCCAGGGTGCTTCATGCTCCTATCAACACATACTTGGACCAAACTCCCAGGTTGTACATTTGTATTAACTCTCAAGAATGCCATCCGATTCACAAATCCCATAAACTATGCTAACTTCAGTACTAGGTGTCCTGGCTCTGATGCACGCTTCATACTGGGCCCCAGGGACTGGCAAAATGGGGATTGTAATTTCTCCCTGTCAGGGATCTGTGCTGAAAATAAACACGCCACTCTGTGACGAACACATATACTGTCTGGTGTGGGCACTATTGTCAAGAAAGTTCATTCTGTCATCTCCAGTTCAAGCGTCATCAAGTATAAAAACAAAGGACTGGGGCTGCAGGGGATTAGCCAGAGAAGGGAGTTAGGTGCTTGCTTCACAGCCAGTGGGGATGGCTAACATCTCTATGTCCAATTGGGAGCTTGGCTTGCTTGGAAGAAAAATCTGAGCAAGTGGCAAATCTGTTGGGCAGAGCTGCAAGAAACACTACCAGAATCCCCAGATACAGCTGTCAGCCAAAACTCGCCTTCAGGGCATAGGCACCTCAGGGAACAGGATTTATACCTTGGAAATGCAACTGTTGGTTGCAGTATCACCCAGATTTATACAATAGCATTCACCCAGAGGAGAGTTTGGCTTAGGTGAAAAATTAATCCCAACTGCAGTGACCAAGACAAGGTCCTTGGCTTGGTCACTGCAGTTGGGATTAACTTAACCATGACCAGTACTTTCTGACTCATAACTTTTAATCCAGAGGAATTGTCCTTCACATATTTTTCTTTTAGCCATTCAGGCAATCAGTTTTGCAACCCTTTCAAAGTTTTAGCATCTACAGCATCCTCAGGAGAGGATTGTGGAGAAGACCATGTGACAAACCAGCTCCTATTTTCTTGTTTCAATTCAGTTGCTTGCTGGTTTCATTCAATGCCGCCTATTCTATAGACAAAGTATAAAGGACATAAGCAGTGCTAGGGCCAGGGAAGAAAATGCTTGCATTGGAAGTGAAGAAGGCAAGAGAGACAGGACCAGTTTTCATCTGTGTTAATCTCAAAAGCTTTTGAAGGCAATAACAAGATTGCTAAGTTAACAGCAGCCTCACTGTGACACAGGAGGGCAATTATGGCTGACATAGAAAAATAAGCATAGAATCGTGAGTAAGCTTTCATTAAAAAATTAGCTGCTATTTTTTTTCTTCTCATTTTAAGGTACTTTGTAAAGAATATAGATACCAGCAACCAAACACTATTTTTTATTTGCAATATTTCAAAATACTGAAAGGAAAAGCAACGTCTGGAAGTTCTCATAGTGCAAGGAGATGCAGTTCCTAGTAATGTGTAGACACTCCAAATGCAAGATAAACCACCTCCAATTTACAGCTGACTCGAGACACTAGAAGTACACAAGATATTGAATACATATTTTCTATATGTGTTAATTTGCCTTGTTTTCCTTAGGCATTCTCCTGTACACAGAAAGCTGAAACACAGCCAGTTACTGCTGAGTAGAAGTTTTTCCTAAATTATTTGTGACAGCAGCAGCATGGGATAGGAAGCACAGTTTTACTCAGCTACTTCACACACATAATTATCCAGAAGTCAAACACAAACATTCTAGTATCATGGCTATGAAAAAATGTGAATAAATCTGTTCTGGAAAAGAAAACCTACCCCAACACCCAACATAAAGATTTCAAGACAATAAAAAACCATGTCTGTCACTTCCTTAGAAAAATGCAATTCTCAACATTTCAAGATGGCTGATAAAAAAGAGGATCCAGTACTGATAAATTTTAAATTAGCAACACAATCTCTGTGTTTATTCTTCACAAGCTTCTTGGGAATTTCCAAGAACATATGGTACATGGTATGTACGCTATTTCCACACAAAGCAAACCACAATTAAGTTTCTGGTTTGGGCCACTCAGTAATTAGATGATGGCTAAAGGCAACTGTAGCTAAATTTAGTCTAAGAAAAGATACATAGATAAAATATCTCTTTTGGTTTCTTTCAATGTGGTTGTCTGTAAAATAGCCTTATTTCTAAAGAAACACAGATTAACAGGGAAGTAGATAAAATTATGCTGTGGCCTCTCTTCCTTATAAGTTGATAGTGATTGCAGTAGCTACAGAAGTTTAACTCAATATGATAAATAAAGCAGGATGAAGGAAATATACAAAGTTATTTGCTTTATATATATATATATATATATATATATACTAAAATAAAGGTTTGGGGTTTTTTACTTGGTGAGGGAATGGAAGATTAGCCCAAATTTTGGAACATGATACATCCTTCAAGCTTTGAAGAAAGACTTGCTAAGGCTACAGAATAACATACATATATGTACATATTATACACATTTAGGTTTGTGCTGTGTGGAAATACCACTTTAAGGCTGCCTAGATACTATATTAAATGTAAAATCTGCATGCAAAAGTTTCGTATTAACACAGTATTCCTGCACATATTAAACATGGAGATGCTATCACCAGGCTGACCAATTCCCACATGCAGTCACCCTGACCCATCTGAGATCCCACATGGCCCTCAGCTGCTGCTGTCGCAATGCACACGTTCCCACAAGCTTCACATCATATCTGCCAGCCCTGCTGTGATATCCCTAGCACCTTAGGAGATTTCAAATGGCACTTGATGACTGCCTTGCCGAGAAAGCCAAGCTACAAGTGTTAAGATGTCTACATCTTAGGCTAAGGTTCCCTCAGCTACAGCTCATGGAAACAATCCAACAGGCAGCTGAACTGACTGTTTTGTACAAGAAAAAGGTTGCAGATTTCTCTTTTTTTCTCTTCATAAGACTTCAAATACCAGTTGAATTTAGTATATAACTTTCTTGAATCAAAGTTAGGCCAGACATGCTAATCTCTATCACCCTAACACCACAATCTCACTATTGTGTGTACAAAGCTACTCATAGTCCTAAGTTTCTGATGCAGAGTGCTCCTTTTGCAACTTCCTCATAGACAGCAAAAGAGAGAAAAAAAAATAACCAAAACCAAACTAAAACCCTACGAGAAGTTTTACATCTCAGTGTTCCTTCCTGATGCACACATGAAATCAGGACTATTGTTTGAGTCCAGGAGGAACAATTAACAGAATAAACAGAATTAACTGCAACAATTTGACTGCCAGAAGGTGTAGCCAGAGTACCTTTGGTTGAGACGGTCAGTAAAGAGCAATTCTCTACAGCCGATTTTATTGATAAATTGGAACATGATGGGGAGTTTTAATCTTATAATAGTTTTATGCAACAGCATAAGCCTCATTACATGTTTGTCTTCTTGTGATATTCTGACGACTATGGAAGCAGATAATATTTTGTTAAACCACAGACTAAACAGCACCTAAACAGCCCCATAGCTCCAAATTTATTGCATCACTTGGCGAGTGAGACAGCAGACACCTAAAGAGTGCAAGGACATCTCACAACAAAAATTCTCCCATTGAACAACAAAAACCCAGACAAGCTCTGTTAGAAAAGAAACTCAAAATGTGTTGAAATAAGTACTATGAAGAGAAAGAGAACTCTTACTGTTGTCTGCCCAATTAATTTTGCTCAATGAACTGTGAGAAAACTCTGTTCTCCTGTCCAATTTAGCATTGTTACGTTGTCAGATTAGATCAACTGTAATTAGAATTTCTTACTTTTCCTAAAGTTGTTTGTGATCAGTCATAGTAAAAATATTCCAGGAAGTCAAAGTTTTATTCAAGCAAAAATAAAAAAGTGAAAAGTTGGTCTGCTTTATTGTTAGGCTCGCAGACGCATTCATAAAAAACCTTATCAAGAGTTTTTTATCCCTGTTCTAACACCTCTTGTCCTGAAATGTTAGGGTAGTTTGTTGATTAATGAGTGTTCCCAAAAGCATTCTTGTCTCCTTGTAATCTAAATTGTTTAACTTGCATATTCCTTAAATCTGACATGGTCTTAAGTTCCACAATGTATGTAGAATAGTTTTTCACACTGCTTAAATACCTTTTTGTTTATATTTACATTACATATGATCAACAACATCACTAATTTTCACTATTTTTCAATACCTTATCTCAGAACAGCCCAGTAACCCAAAGATCTCATTAGAACACCTCCTTTGCCCAGAGGAAGAACACTGTTTTCTAAAAACTGTTGTCTCACGAACAAAACATCATCTAGACTGTCATAGACAACTTAATTCTAATTTCCCATTTCTTTTATAGAAATTATACCTTCAAATTAGTCAAGCTTCTGGAATACAAATTTCTAACTAGGCCACTGGAATTACCTTTGAGTAGTGAGGACACGACTTTCCACACATTACATTTCCCAAATTCCTTCATGCTTTCAGTGTCCATTCACAAATAAAACTTCCAACTTCTATATTCCTTAAAAACGCTTTACCATATTTGTCACCTCCTCTGAATTCATGGCTTTGCACAGCTTGAAAATTTTCTGGGTTTGCTCATCCTTGATGCTTAAAGGAATGCTGGAGTCTGTTGGTGTATTAGAAGTCTGATACAGCATTACGCCAAGGTGGCAAAAACTCTCTGAGAAGGAAATAAGAAATCAGGCACAGTCAATCAGGAAGGTGATCAAGAAGTGATCCTAGAATAATTTAGGTTGGAAAAAACCCTAAGATCATTGAGTCCAACCATTAACCTAACACTACCAAGCCCACAACTAAGCTATGTCCCTAAGCAGGTACTTGGGCACCAAGCTCCATTTCTGCTTGGGCTCACAGGTGAGTAAAGAACAAGACGAATTGCAAATCCTGATATCCACAAAAATCAGCTCAGACCACCAAGAAAAGGTAGAGGCAGATTAACCAGATAAACTGGGTCTTAATCTCAGAAGAGGTTTTATTTCTAATTCACAAAACCTATTCTCTGTGAAGAACAGCAAGAGTTTCCAGTTGGTGCAGGGAGGGAGAGGCGCAGAGAAGCATTTCACATGAAGATTGCCTGGAGTCAGGGGTTGAAGAGATATCACTTCTGTAAAATAGCATAAAGTCTTGAGATAAGTACAAGAAGATGGATTTACTGATCTTTCTTCACAAATGCTAGGCATCAATACATTCTCTATATGACTCACAACTTCCCACAACCATAATTACCCAGATAAATCTGGTTTACAAGCTGTGGAAATGGTTTTATCACTCACATCTGTTGCAATAACTTCTAATTTTTTTCCATTATCTGAATCACACTATGATTTAATTGTTAGTAAATTGTTAATATTAAACACAAGGCACATTTCAACAAGAGTTAAGAATTAAAAAGAAGCTATAATTGCACCTAAAATTCAGACTGAAATATTCAACTTATTTCACATGTTTTTCATTACAATTAAACACATTTTAATAGTGCAAGAGTAGCATTAATAGTATGAATTATTCCCAGGTCCAGCTGAAAGGATGAACATGACCAGAGAATTATTTCTAAAGGTTTTCAGGGTATGGCTTACCTGAGAACAAACCAAAAATGCCTGCTTTATCCAAAGCCTCAAAATACATAAATCATTGAGTTACAAGATTAAAGAACTGCTTTATTTTATATCGCTGTTTGTAGTTTGTGTGGCTGCTATAATATAAAATAGATTAAAGTCTACTGTAGCAATTTTATTTCTAAGAAACAATATAAACAGATGAATTACAGCAAAATGCATCTAAATCTAATCGCCAAGAAAATTAATTTCAAGAAATTTTTTTTAGGGAATCAAAAAGGTCTTATTTTTTCCTTATCGAAACATAGTTACTTTACTGCTTAAACTATGAAAAAAACCTTAATTTTTACAAATTAATTACAATTCACACTACCAAATACAAAGAACATGTGTAACAATCAAGCTTTACAGAAGAGACGTTTCAGACCTGCAGATACATATTGGTATTTTTTAGATACGACTTATTTCTAGTATTCTACTGTGTCTTGTTTTATCACATCATGATATTCAACAATTACTTATATTTTCAAGTGCAAAGTTTTAGCAAGGATTAAAATGAGAGAGTATAGTTACCAGCTTGGTTTGATAAAATTGACAATGGGGAGGGCTTGCTACTAGTTTTTGAGGTTAAGTATGGACTCTGGTAAGCAAAGGCTAAATTTCAAAGCTTGAGGGTCTTTTAAAAGGTAGCAACTGCCTTTGACCACATCCGAAATTCTATGATTTAGCAAAACGGATGCTAATAAACACAGTCAAATTCCCTAAATGTGTTTGGTTTATAGGAAAAACCATAATATTAGGTGTCCAACATATAGGATACTGGCACCGGCCTGGTGTCTACCTGAAGTAGTGTTAAATGGAGAAGCATTGCTGTGCTTTTCAATGCCTTCAGCCCCCAGTAACCAGAAGGTGTTTCATCATGTTATCCACCTAATTGCCAGCTTGGTCACAGTACTGGTAGAAAAGCTTAGTGCCCAGTAATCAGGATTCATAGCTGCTATCTTGAATCATCTTAAACCTGCTTTCCTTTAACTCATTCCCAGCCTAGATTGTTGGACAAGGAAGCTGACATTATTTGTAGTCTCTAAATTAGTAGAACATTAATCTCAATTCCCCCCTTGCAAAATGGACATTCAACTGGAGAGGGAAAACATTCTTTCTGCCTGTGGTTCCCCATTCACATCCTCAAGAGTTCTGCTCAGGTTTTTCTATGCTTCTTGATTATCAGCAATTTCTGACAACCTGATCCATGCCAGCTGGCTTTTTTTTATGAGATGAATATGTGCTAGGGGAAAACAAAAAAAAAAGGAAGCAATCCCTACTACATTTTAAATTAAAGCCCTTTAAATAACAATTGGAGCTGCTTATGTTCTGCATTGTGTCTCATGATGCAGAAATTAAAATTCATTTTCCCCAACGATGTCATATCTTCTAGCAACTCAACATTAGTTTATGCAGAAAGATAGCATAGCAAAAAGAATCTTTCGCTGAAATTAAGCATGTCCCAATGGTCATTGAACTGTATTTCCCAGTACTTCTAAAAGTACACTGCATGTCTAGAATTCCACTGTTGCTCATGAACAATGATTTAAATTAACACATATTTCCAAGTACTCATTTTCCAGAAGCCAGGGACTGCTGAAAATGGAGCTGAATGCCAGTGGCCCTTGTCCATCTGATAAAACTTAGACACTTCAACTGAAACTTTAACAGTGAGATAGAAACATACTAGGCAGTTAGATGGCAAGGGAACTAGAAAACACTCAGAATTTGATTTTTTTACTAAAAGAAGTCTGTCACAACGCAATTCTGACCAAAGCTTCATTCATTCGGACGTCCTGTCAGAGGGATGTTGTTCATTCTGGCGGCCTAGGCCTGCACTGTGCGTTTTGCAGGGAAAAGGACATGGGGGGCTTTATAATTCACCCGAGTTTAAGAAGGGGGGGGGGG
>VXBZ01000885.1:37866-110085 GCA_013399135.1 Heliornis fulica
TTCCTTTTCTCTCTCTCTCTTTTTTTTTTTCCTGGTTGTTTCTTTTAACTTCAATTGCTTAACTGATGTAGTACGTGGACTTCTCTCTCTCTCTCTCTCCCCCTTCCCATAAATGTTTTAGCCTAGCTGCTGCTGAAAGGGCTTAGAGTGGAGGAGTCTTAAATAAGAATTCCGTCTGGTATTTTATGCTTGTCTTTGGCTGGTAGATGACACAAGAAAAGATTGTGTCATGTCTTTCTGTCATGATATGATATATTTATATTCATATTCATAATCCTCTGTGTTAATCTTCTTCCCCTGGTTATAGACATACTGTTAAACAAATAAATAACCTTCCGAGACCCTCTGTGTTAATCTTCTTCCCCTGGTTATAGCCATACTGTTAAACAAATAAATAACCTTCCGAGACCAACTCCTTGCTCTGATGCTAAGTGTCATTAATTAATTGATGCACATCCCACTTCTCAGGAGCAGACTCCTGAGAACAGATCCATCTTGGAAAGTTGGCAAGCTCTATGTTTTGTAATGACCAGGGTGCAGCCTAGCAGATGCACAGTGGGGTGAAGTGCTCGAACTCACTTCCTGGCCCTTTTCATTTAGTGCAGACGCGGTCAGAGCACACATGACACAACATCTGGAAAGAAAAGATGGGGTCAAGGAAATTTAACAAGATGAAAACTTTCCATGGCAGCTTCTCAGCTAATTGCTCAAGGAAACAGTTTCCAAAGTTGCATTCTCTTGTCCAGGCTCTCAGTATTGCAATTCTGTTTGATGATTAGGATTAGTTCTGGACTTCCTGACAAGGAAATTACATCACAAGGATCTTGGCTTGAGCATCTGATTCTAGAATGGAAGTTTAAAAAAAAAATCCAGCTAACCAAATAACAAGCACTGAAACTAGGATGTTTGCATTGGTTATTCAATAAAGCAACAAAACCAAAAAGCACGATTGCTTTAATTGCTTCCTTCTAAGTCCTCCACACTCCATACACTCTGCTGATAATTCTGTAGATAAAAATCTTGCCTAAACCTGCCCTTGATTGTTTTACACAGTAACCATCTTTAATAGTTCTTTCATTGTTCATATTTCCCTTCTTCACCTTTCTCCCTTGAGGTCAGTGGTCATTCAGTAGAAGACAGTTTAAAAAATGAAACAAAAAAAAAGTTAATCATGCATGAAAAGGTTATAATCTTATGAAGTTATTTTTTGGTCCCATCCTGATCTTAATATAAGGAGGAACTTTTTCACTGTGAGGGTGATGGATTACTGGAACAGGCTGCCCAGAGAGGCTGTGGACTCACCTTCTCTGGAGACATTCAAGACCAATCTGGATGCGTTCCTGTGTGATTTAATCTAGGTGATTCTGCTTGGGCAGGGGGGTTGGACTAGGTGATCTTTCAAGGTCTCTTCCAGCTCCTAACATTCTGTGATTCTGTGATTCTGTGAACTATGACATAAAAGCTTGGATGGTTTATGTCATCCCCAAAAGTCATGAGGAAGAAGTAGAAGCCAAAAGTTATCTGCACCCGTGACAGAAAGGTGCTCTAAACGTCATAACCAGGTGCTCCAAATAAAGGTCCATCTGCATTGTATCAGTGATGTGGTGAGAAGCAGATGGAGGATTTCCATGGATCTGTCCCTGATTATAAGGGACATACATCCTCTTTACACTGTTATACTGTGTGAAGTTCATTTGGCACAATTCCCACCCATTCTGGGCACCTTTGAAGTGTTGTCAGTATTATTCATTCCCCTCTGCAATCATTACTGTCTTAATTTTCCCTGTTCTTTCACCAGTCTTGTTCTTAAAGCCTCGAGCTTTAGTAGAAATTGGATTAGAACTGAAGAGTGTAGTACTTTTCCACAGATTTCCATAAAGTTTAGTAAGAAGAATATATCATACTGTTCTCTGAGAGGGGATTCATCCAAAGAAAAGGTGATAGGATTGACAACTTTGATAAGAAAATTTAACAGAGTTAATAAAAGTCAATAAAGTAGAAGAAAAACAGACTTAGGTCTTTCTGACCTGAAATGAGGAACCCCAAGCCTAAATTTGACTAACTCTTGTATACCCACAAGAATCAAAAAATACCCCTTGTAAACTCCAAGTGGCTGTCTCAGGTAACCATAGGACAGACTGGCCTTTATGGTGTTCTGTCTGTGTCTCAGGTGTGCCTCTGGTTTGCTCTTCTCAGGGTATGGTCTAAGGGTAGACTTGGTGGCGGTGGGTTAATGGTTGGACCAGATGATCTTAGGGGTCATTTCCAGCCTTAAAATTCTATGATTCTGTGATTCTATGATTCTACAGCCTTAATACTCTTACATTAAGCACCCCAGGAAAGGACAGTCAATGTGAATAAGAGCAGAATTAAGGCAAATCTAGTCCTTCATAATATTTTTTTTTTTTTATTTTGACACTTGATTTTGTCTTGTATGAGATGAGAATCCTACACACCACTTCCAGAAGCAGATGAGTGCCATCAGGGGCAAAGTAAGGTAGGCCTGACGTATGTCAACCTTGCAGCTTCCATGTACCCCTGTGTCCACAGGTTTTGTGTCTTGCTGCACTCATTTATGTGATAAAACTACTTCCATGGATTAAGTGGACATTCATGTTCATGGTACTTTATTAAAGAAACCTTCATTTGCGTAGAACTTCTGGCAGAGTGACTGCCAAGTCCCCAGATAGTGATTTTCCTCACTTACTTTTAAAGCCACCTGGTCCTTTTATATAATCATAGGCAAGTACTATTGGTATGACTTACTTATAAATGGTGTTCCAAGTATCTCAAGCAATTCAGTTTTTACTAGGAAAAAAGTCAACACTAGGCCTGAACCAATCTCAGTATCTGAAAGATACCGTACATTTATTTTCCCTGTTCTGACAACATACAGTCTCGGGCTTTGGCAAAGAAAGAAGATCAAAAAATCAGTGTTATGGCTTCTTGATGTCAGATTCTAAAATCCTGGCTTTCTTGTCTCTGTAGCATACTGCTGGATCTTCTGCTTCAGTTGGGGTTAAAAGCCCTTCCCCAGCGTTATTAGAGGATCAGATTTTGTCTCCAAAATTCATGCTAAAGGGTAGTCAATAAGTTGAGAATACTATCTCCATAGATCTTTAAGAAACATTCAGAACCAAAATAAAATTAGACTGCCACAGGGCTTTATATTACCACAAGTTAATTTTTTATGCTTAGAATCCTTAGCAAGTCATATTTTTATTACAATTCATTGTCATATTAATGTCCCAATGATAGGTGCTTTGAAAGCAGTCTTTGAAAGAGGTGGGATCATGCAAGCCACAAAGCACTTATCAAGGCCAATTGCAACGTCCTGAACATGTGCTGGGGCAATACCAAGGTCAATTTATGGGCTGGGTGGAGAGTGGATTGAGAGCAGCCCTGATGCGATGGACTTGGGAGTGTTGGTTGATGAAAAGCTCAACATGAAACAACAGTGTGCACTTGCAGCCCAGAAGCCAACTGCATCCTGGGCTGCATCAAAAGAAGTGCAACCAGCAGGTCAAGGGAGCTGATTCTGCCACACTTCTCCACTCTTGTGAAAGTCCACCTGGAGCCCTGTGTCCAGCTCTGGGATCCCCAGTAAAAGAAAGACTTAGACCTGATGGATCAAGTCCAGAGGATGGCTACAGAGATGATCAGAGCCCTGGAACACCTCTTTTATGAATGGCTGAAAGAGTTGAGCTTGTTCAGCCTGCAGAAGAGAAGGCTCCAGGGACAATACCTGAAGGGGACCTACAGGAAAGCTGGATAGGGACTATATCAAGGAGAGTAGTGATAGGACAAGGGATAATAACTTTAAAATAAAAGAGAGGAGATTTAGATTAGATATTAGGAAAAAAAATTTCATGTGAGAGTACTGAGACACTGGAACAGGTTTCCCAGAGAAGCTGTGGCTGCCCCCTCCCTGGCAGTGTTCAAGGCCAGGTTGGATGAGGCTTTTGGGAACCTGATCTAATGGAGGGGGAGTCGATACTAGTCGATCTTTGAGGTCCCTTCCAACCCAAACCAGTCTGTGATTCTATAAGAAAGAGATTGCACAGCCCAAGAGCACACAGCAAGAGAATAATTTTCCAGTATTGCTGTTCCGCTGAACTGCTGAACTCTAAGCCAGAGCAACCTCTGACCTCAGGTATCATCTTGATACATAATCAGAGTATCTTCTTGGGTGCCACAAGCAAGGTTTATAAACCACAAGGTAGGTAATTAATCTGAGCTTGAGTCTGATCCTGAAATAAAATTTGTTCACTGATATCAACAAGGAGTTAAGCAGATATATTTGCAGAGTTATCAAATAACTAGCAAAAGCATGCTTACATATTGATGAACACTATATAGTCTGTGTTATGTATCGTTGTAATAGTATAAGACTTAAAGTGATTTTAAGTGGGAATGGAGACATTTGGTTCCTAGATCCCCTTTCTGACAAGATGTCCTGGTTTTCAGCTGGGATAGAGTTAATTTTCACAGGAAGCTGGGAGGGGACAGCTGACTCAAACTAGACAAAGGGATATTCCATACCTTAAGAAGTCATGCTCAGTATGGGGTGGGTGTGGGGGAGGCTATCCAAGGAGGAGCAATCCATGCTCTGGGACAGCTGGGCATTGGCTTCCAGGCACTGAGCAAATTGCATTGTGTATCATCCACTTTGTATATTATAATTACTGGTTTTATTTTCTTCTTCCTTTGATTTCCTGGTAAACTGTCCTTATCTGAACCCATGAGTTTTACCTTTTTCTTCCAATTCTCCTTTCCTTTCCACTGGGAGGGTGTGGGGGGCTGTGCACAGAAGTCAGCAAGCATCTACATGTTGCTTAGTTGCTGGATGGGGCCAAACCATGACAGAAGACTGATTTGTGTCAGGTTCCTCTCAGTCAGCTCAAAATGCCTAATAGTTAGACCGAAAGCACTTACAATTCATTAGACATAAACCTCATGAGATCAATTAATCATATCCTAAAATAAACATCTAAATTATATCAGATTAATTCCTTTTAAAGTGCCTTTTTCCCACATCTTCTGAAAAAAACCAATGCTCATAGTAACTAGTTCATGGTTGAACATTCAATGACAGAAAACCAAGTTCTCTACTTCAGTTTTCCATTAGTTTTCATTACGAGCTGACTGAGGGTCATTCCTCCTGGATGTCTTGCCATGGGCTTTCACATAGCTCATATCTTTGTTTTTCAGCAGAGAATGCCAAAACTTGTGGCTGATGAAAATGGTCTAGTGATATTTCAAAGGATGAGCCATTTACAAGGATCTACATAGCACTTGATGTTGAATAAGCTTGCAAAATTGCAGGTGATAGTAATCCAAATCATTTACATTATTTTCTATGTTTATAGAGAATTTTCAAACCCCGTGTACCTCCAAGGTTAAGTATGATTAATGTATTAGGATTTTTTCACCTCAGAGATTTCTAAGAATAGCAGCTAGTTGCCAAACTAGAAGGAGAACTATTCTCTTCTGGTACATTTCTTTCTAACAGTTGTTATTCCTCCGTTCATGTTTACATTTCAAATGACTGATCAGATATTAAGTGCAGGAAACAACTTTCCATGCCTGACTGTATCCTCTCTCCACAATACAGACAGCAGCAGGTTCTAACCAGGACTTGGCTGCTTTCACAGGCTTCGTGTCATTCCTAATTACCCCACTCATCCAACTGGCAGCTCAGGCGAAAACAATGTAAGAGAAAGGAAAGACAGGAAAAAGAGCTTGACATCTCTCAAAGCAAATAGCATCCAGTTCCTTTCTTGCTTCAGACTTCCAGAAGTGGTTTTCCTACAGTCTGTAAACATGCAGGCAGTGCCTTGGTCTCTACTTCGTAGCAGAAGTCACTCATTTTCCTTATATGCTTCATGTGTTGATGGTGTTATCGCAGTGACCAAAGCCGTGGTTCTACTACAAGAACCCATCCTCTGTCCCCTCTGAAGAAATTCTCCTGAAAGTCAAATGCTATCAGAAACGGAACATGTGAACAAGCTTATTGAGCATTGCACGTCCTGTACAATAACACCTGCTTGCCTTTGCATGCCTTTATTTTTCCGATCCACCATGTTGACTTCTTTGGGTGAGTTTCACTACACTGTGTGCAACACACTTCAACAGAATTTGGGGATCATATTTGTTTTCCCTGAGTGATCATGCAACTCACATGGTCATTAGAAATACCACGCCAAAGGAAATTAATCTTGAAGACTTCAGTTGGTACTGCCAGAACATTCTCATTTACTAGACTGCACCTAACATGTAAGGACAAATAAAATAAATTCTAAGGATCTAGAGAAACTGATAGGCTATGTAATACCTATTCATTAAGACATAGTCAAGAGATCGGTAGAATAGCTGAGAAGAACTCTTTTCAAGGGCAACCGAGTAAGTATGAAAGCAATCTCAGTATCTTCTCTTTCCCATTTGTCTCCCCTTTTTCCCACAGGCATAAACACGGGTATGTAGATGCACAGTGCTGTTTTTCAACACGACTCACAATATATTTATATAAATGATCTCAGATAAGGAAAATGTTGGTTTTTTTCACCTTTCAATCAAACGTTACTTGAAATTCAGACCTTTACAAGCCTGAAGTCTATTTTCCCAGTAAAGATAGATGTTGTCCATGCTTTCACTCCTGTTAAATGGCATTGCAATGTTCAGAAACAGGCTTGTGATACTCCTTCATAGGTTCAGAGCTCTTTCCTCTACTCCGGTAATATATACGATTTCCTTGCCGACGCTAGAAGCTCAGTGGAGAGGATCCCAGATTTTCTAACACCGTATACCAAGGATGACAAAGGATACAAAATCCATATGTGAAAGAATGAAAACCTTGTAGATGTTGTTTGTCCCTCCAGCACTGGTGATGAGCTAATACATATATTTAATATATATATAACTCTCACTGTTTATATATCACACTGCATTCAGCAGGTATTTGGAAGGTCTGCCGCTGCTAGTCTTTAAAGAGTTCTTCCACAATTGTTGGAAGGTTTTCCTTCTTTTTTTCTTTGCCTTTGTCTTTTCCTTAGGCTTGGTCTGTTAAAGCCAGACTGGAATTAGTGCCAACATTTTACTATTGTCTATACTTTCTGAAAGCACGTAGACCTATTTCTTTTACACTTACATGCACTTTTGCATACACACACTTCGAGAATTCTGAATAATGATTTTTATTTACTACTGTGACTACAGGGTCAGATTTACCTGGGGACAGTGAGGAAACTGCTACTTCTGCCAGCAGTAACCAGCAGTGAAGCATGTGGCAGGTGCACTGCCAGGAGCCTGTGACAGAGGCATGACTTCTGTCATTACTGTTAATGCATTAACATGGAGACTCCTCACTAGAGCTTAGGATATACTGTAGAAATACATAGCAATAGACTTGACATGCTCTGAAATATCCATAGTCCAAATGCCTGTTTTTTCAGTAATCAGGTAATTTAGTTTCTGAAAAACTATAAAATTCTCCCACAATGTCATTTACAATGAAGCAAGCTTGAACCTCTCGGGAAAAATAAGATTAGCGTGAAAAGCATATAGAGCACATGTCAATATTGTGAAAACAGGGCACTTGCACCATAGGCAATTTAATTTCCAAACAACTTGTTTTCATTAACTTATTCTCAAAACATTTCCCAAGATAATCTGGTTGCAGTACTTCGAAGTCATGCCAGTGAACAGTGATCAGTAGTCCTGTTCACCTCAGAGAGCTTTTTATGCTTACCACCATTCTGCCATTCACAACCGTCTGTTCCAAAGGATGCCGATCATTTTACTTACAACATAGTCTCTACCATTTCAGTGTATCTTTGAACATTTTCTCCTAAAATGGATCAACTGAAAGTAATGAATGCACTGCACTGTGGCTGTAGGAAGGAAAACCAGCATTGTATTAAGGAATATTAGTAACTTCTTGAATGACACCTATCTTGGTAAACTTCACAATGAATCATTCTCAAATCCAACCTTCATAGATATTTGGATAGTTAGGATGCTGCTATTAAATTCATACCAGGGATTTAGTTATAAGTAGTAATAAAATTTTAGTACTTATACTATCAAGCATTTGTAATGCTGCTGAGCTGTTAAGAAAAGACATGCAACAGAAGATGCTTCAAACTGTTTTATAAAGCTAACCTGGGCTTAAGCATCACAGGCAATGTGTGCATTACACTCCTATTTCAAACTGTTTATACTTGGTTGTATTCCATTATCTCTAAATGAGATAAGTTCTTCTAGGGTCAAGATCAATGTCTTGTTATTAGTTGGCATGTTCTACTGTGTATATGAAATAAAATGTGTTTAATATTGTGTCTTTTTTTTTTTAATTTTACTGAGGTTGAAAGACAACTGAAAGTGATTTTTCTTCCACTCCAAGAGCTATCACATCAAATACTTCAAGAAATTATTTCCATTCCTTAATGTTTTCCTTATGTAGTGTTCACATCTCAAGAAATACAGATTTTGGACGTCACCTATGAGATTGCTGCTTATGCAATATTTAACAAGTAGAGTCCCTGCAGGTAGAGGCTCTAAGGGCAGATGTGCAAAAAAAGAGATTTTTTTATTTTCCTGCTGCAAACAATCAACATCTCTGCTCTGTCATCATCATTTTATCTGCACTGTAGAAACAAAGGCCTTTATATAAGGGAATACATCCGGTGGAAACCAGTCTCTGCACACCTTGTCACTCCAGATGTGCATCCCATCCTCTTCCACTGTGCTGGCTGCCAAATGATTAAATAAGCATTTGGCAGCCACATAAGGAAGCTTGTCTGGTTGAAACCTAACCCAGATTCAGATTAGGGAGTTATCAAACTGTCCAGAATGTTGCAGTTGCTGGCATAAAAGAGTGACAATATGTAGCCAGTGTTAAGGGAAAGGGCATGGTATTCAACATAGCTGCAGCAGGGACAGGTATTAACCTAAACCGATTGTAAAGCTGCACCCTATACTGAGCTGTTTTAAAGAAGTAGAGACATTAAACATTTAACATTAACATACCACAGCTGTAATACCAGAGGGGATAAGGCATCATTAAGCATGTAATTATTATAATGCAGCTAATGGCTGCCCTACCACTGCTTATTCTGATTAAATACTAACAATTACTGTCTTCAAGATTGCAGCAGTAACTGCAACTGTCTGATCTCAACAGTGTTTGGAGATCATACCACAGTGCCCTAAATACACATACAGATTCAAAACCACTCTGGAAAGTAACGTTGATAAATGGGACTACAGCATTCCCCAGCTTCTAATCACTCGGGAGCCGTACCCCAAAATGGCTGCTGCCTCCATACTCCAAACATCTTGCTCCTCAGCAGTCTATGGCTCTGATATATGCCTAGGTTGCCAGTAGAACACAAGGTGGTCTTCCAGAGAAGCCAGCAATCTTACCTATCATGTTGGCCAGAAATGGAAACAGGAATGAAAGGCAAAACTTACATTCTACAACTCCTATTAAGTTAAACAGTTACTTATGGTGGCTTAGGCACAGTTGGCAGCTGAGCTCACTCCTCCCCCCACAGTGGGATGGGGAAGAGAATTGTAAGAAAAAAAGGTAAAATTCCTGGGTTGGAATAGACAGTTTACTAGGGCAGCAGAGGAAGAGGAAAATAGCAACAGTATTTAGAATATACAAAGTGGGTGATACACAATGCAATTTGCTCACTTCCTGGAACCCAATGCTCAGCTGTCCCTGAGCAGTAACTCCTCCACCCCAGTCAGTCTCATATACTGAGCATGACATCATAAAGTATGGATTACCCCTTTGGCTAGTTTAAGTCAGCTGTCCTGGCTAAGTCCCCTTCCAGCTTCTTCTGAAAATGAACTCTATCCAAGTCAAAAACCAGGACATTATCCCCCTCTTAGTCTATACCATCTACATCATGCCCAGATCCTACACATCCCAATTAATCACTACTGCTTTCGTGTCTTTGAGATAGATAGATAGATAGATAGATAGATAGATAGATAGATAGATAGATACACAGGTATAATTTCTGTAAGACATCTTTCTAAAATGTCTGTTGAGTTTATTCAGTCCATGATGTTGGGCTCGATCTGTCATTACCGTCTCTCAGGGCAAGAGTGATGGTGTGTGTTCTTAGACTGTTGCATGCTGCATCCAGAGCTCATGATTGGCATATCTGGTGCAGTCCATCAGGCTACAAAGGGGCAGAACTCATATGTATTTCTGGAGGGACAGGGACATCCCAACAGTTGACTGTACTGAAGGCTGAAGTGAGGCTAACTGGGAATGACTGGGAAAAGTAGCTGGTCCAGAGACTCTGTGCATCCTAGTCAGAGACTACCTCTGGAGAGGGTACATCAAGGACTCAAAAGGATACTGGTGGGCTTTTGGAATAGCTGCCTTGGAGACAGAGGAAACTGAACCACTGACTACTTTGCCTGTTCTCTCAGAGGACCCTTTCTGGGCCCCTCAGTTCCAGAAGTCCATACAACTCCTTGAGAGAGTCCGGCACAGGGCAGCTAAGATGATTAAGGGAGTGGAACATCTTCCTTATGAGGAAAGGCTGAGGGAGCTGGGTCTCTTTAACTTGCAGAAGAGGAGACTAAGGGGTGACCTCATTAACATTTATAAATATATAAAGGGTGAGCGTCAGGAGGATCCAGGCTCTTCTCAGTGATGGCCAGTGATAGGACAAGGGGAAATGGTTCCAAACTGGAACATAGAAAGTTCCATCTTAATATAAGGAGGAACTTTTTCACTGTAAGGGTGACAGATCATTGGACAAGCTGCCCAGAGAGGTTGTGGAGTCTCCTTCTTTGGAGACATTCAAGACCAATCTTGACATGTTCCTAAGTGATCTACTCTAGATGAGCCTGCTCAGGCAGGGGGGTTGGACTTAGTGATCTTTCAAGGTCTCTTCCAGCATCTAATAGTCTCTGAATCTGTGAATCAGGGTACACTGTACACTGGAGCCCACTAGAGCCTTGTATTCTTGTGGATCTGACGTGCCGGGCCACCAGATCCACATAGTCCAACAAACCTGGTTGTTCTTTTCTACCACCTTGATGGGCATATTCCTGTTTTCTTTTTAGAGGTGCAATTCACCCTTCACTCAGCATTTCACTGAAGGTTTTTTTTCTCATTCCATCTCACATCTGTTCAGAAACATCATTTAGAAGAGCCCTAGAGAAACGGATATCTGTTGAATTTTTAACCTTAGTTCCTTTTTGGCATATTTCTTCCTAACTTCCTTGGGAAATTCAATATCCTCACGGATGAACTCCCTGTTCACAAAAAGCACTTTAATAAATTATGTGGCCTAGTGACCCAATGACTTATTTGGGAGATAGAGTGGACTTAACAAGACCTATAAATGATTGAATTATTTAAAAAATACAATTGGGTCAGGATGTATAGATAACCTGTTGCATGGGGCTGGACATCTGAACACTTAAGAACTAAGCAGTTACCTTCCAATAGTCTAGCAATGTGACTTCCTACTGCCAGAAATATCAGTTGTCACCAGTGGATGGAGAGGTGTGTCTCAAATCCCAATTCTGCTGTGAGATACATCTATTTTACATAGTGTAATTTCTCCAGTTTCTATTTTAATGGCAGGATAAAAGAGGATCAAATAAATTAAAAACCCAACTTTCACTGAATCTTCAGAAATTATAACAAAAATTCTGTTATTGAGTCATGGGGAAATTAATCACACTGTATAAAGTTTTACAGATTGTGTGTGTGAGTGTGTGTGTCCCCAGAAGGAAGTAGGACTTGTAAAGATTTTAGTCTATTTTCCAGCGTACACTTTCACAATTTAATGGTCATAAATTTTTTTGTGGACTTGCAATCCCTTAAATGAAACTCAAACACGAATTCATGTAACTTACTTTATGTAACTTCACACACAATTTTACACACAAAAACACACATTGTACAAGTGAACTGAAATATAAAGAGATTAAACACAGGAATATCACGCTTCAAGTTCAAGAAGACAAATAAAAAGGACATGTGTAAATCAGAAGTAGCCATTCCAAGCTGCTCAAGGCAGTGAACAGAAACAGGCAGTTCCAGAGTGCAGTTCAATTAACGCATCTTGAGGTACATTAGGAGAAATAAAGACAATGCTAAGAGTTAAAGGGATAGTTAAAATCAGTTCAGAACATGAGTTCTTTGCTCTGCACCAGGAAAATCAATTTGTCTCTCATGCTATTCCACATTTTACCCGGGATACAGGTGGAGATCAATGGAGACAGTCTAAAAGTATGCCAACCCATAGCAAGTTCAGGCTATGGGGAAGGGAACCTTTTCTTCCTTTAGTCACTTTGTTTTTCTACTTACAGTGCTTTGACTTGTAGATATTATGAAAGGGACAAATATTGTTTTTACCTTTTTTTTTCTTCATATTTTGGGGACATGATGATCCTTTTAATGAAAGCTAAAATTACTCCGCAGCATTTATGTTTTTTTGGAACTGAGGCCCTGGCTAAAACTGCCCCTGCTTTCAAAAGGAGCATGCAATCATTTCAAAGTAAGCTGCCAACATATAAATAACAGCAAATGCAAATGAATCTCATGGATCTTCTGACAGTGACACATGTTCCAGTGTTCTACTAAATTTAACTCAAGGCTATAGAAATGTCACGAAGAACTGCTGAAAGAGGACTTTTATGAAAAGTGTTTTGCTATCAAAAAAGGATATAAATATTTATAAAGAAATTAAAATTGAAATATAATTTTAATTTACTCAGTTTTGGCAAATGAATTGTGAGAACAGCTCTTCAGACAGATGTTCAGCGGAGGTTTCCAGCTGCTAGCAGAAATGATGTCAGAGCATTGCATAATTCCCTATGTTTGTTAATGGTTGGAATAAACAGTCACATCTTTAGGTCAGTTATTAGTATCCAAATTCCTTCCAAAGCTTCTGTGTTATGAACTGAACAGCAATGTGTATTTTAAAGCTCATCTCAGTGACCTTACAAACATGTGGGTTTTGGACATCTGTTTTATTTAGAATTGCTCTTCTTAACAGCGTGTACAATGGAAGACTGTACAGGTAGGAAATCATAGAATCACAGAATGTGTTAGAGTGGAAAGGACCTTTTATGGTCATCTAGTCCAACCCCCCTGCAGTAAGCAGGGAAACCTTCGCTAGATCAGGTTGCTCAGAGTCCTATGGAGCCTGACATTGAATATCTCAAAGGATGGGGCCTCCAATACCTCTCTGGGCAACCAGTTCCTGTGATCTACCACTCTCATAATGAAGAATTTTTTTCCTAATATCCAAACTAAATCTCCCCTTTTATAGTTTAAAACCATCACCCCTCATCCTATTGCTACATGCACTCATAAACAGGGCATGTAAATTAACCTATTATATTTACCTATTCATAACACAACAAAATTGTCTTCTTAAGGCCTGAATTTTTCACATCAGCCAAAGGCTAAACTTCATCAGATCTACAGTTCTGTTTATGTGAGTTTCATGTTTCAGAGGCTGCTTCATGAGATAATTTCTGAAGAGCAGACTGTGACATGTTGTTCCATAGCCTCTGTCCTCCTTGAAATTTAAAGATGGAAAGCCAAATTATAGCCTGTGGACAGAATCCCCTACAGTTTACATCTCCTCCATAAACTTTCAAATTCTTCTCAATACTAGAGAATACCATTTGATGTGAACACGTGAGAGAACTGGACAGTTCACCTGCTTTTGAATCTATTACAAAACAGTTCCCATATTTTACAAATTATAAAGGAAATATGTATGATTAAACTGAATGAGGGTAGATTTAGATATTAGGAAGAAATTCTTCCCTGTGAGGGTGGTGAGGCCCTGGCACAGGTTGCTCAGAGGAGCTGTGGCTGCCCCCTTCCTGGCAGTGTTGAATACCAGGTTGGATGGGGCAGCCTGGTCTAGTGGAGGGCATTCCTGCTCATGGTAGGGGTATGGACCTAAATGATCTTTAAAATCCTCTGCAGCCCAAACTGTTCTATGATCATATATGATATCCATTGCCTGGGATGCGGAACTGGTAGTACATTAATTTGATGAGATAATCCCTGGTTTTGAGCAAAAGTGGCAAAACATCCTCTATCCAGGTGGCTCAGTCACATAAGAGTAAGAAATCAGAAGACAATACCCATGCCCCAGCCAAAATTTTCATGCTATGAAAGGAACTCATCTATTTCAGATTATTTGAAAGTCAATGGGAAATTGCTGACTCTACAGGCAGAGCACTTAGCTCTCTTAAGAACTGCAAAGACATTTTTGTTTACTGACCCTCCCTAATCTTCCCACATGGAAACTTATAGAACAAAAGGGCATTGTAAGGCAAAGATCAGGAGGCTGCACTCATTCATGCACTTTTTTCCATTTGTAGCTCAGCCACCAGACTTCATGTAGATACATGTGAGAAAGGACCATTTCATCATGGGTTTTAAATATATATATCTGCACTGAACAGTAAATCAGAACTAGTTACTGTAGGAGAGACAGAATGAGACTTTTTCTGGGCTGGTAACAAATGGGGAAAACAGAATAAGTGGGAAAAGGTGGGGAAAAATCTATCTGATCATATATTCAGAAACAATAATTTAATCATAAAAATGTTAATACATAAATGTGTGTGTATGTATTATAGTAATCACTAAGCTTGACTTTTTTCTTTTTTTCAGTGCAGAAGGTAGACCTTTCTGAGTACTGAAGGACAGAGGAAATGTTCTTTCTATTTGCTCACTCCCTTAAATATGCTGTCCTAGCTAGCAATTAACATTCACTGACCAAAGTCTAGATCAAAACTAGAAAGTTCATCTATTCTGTAATACCTTGATTAAATGGCACTTCGACACATTCCTCCAATATTACATAAGGCCCTGAAAAGCACAGCAGACACAGTTCACAAGAGTCTCAAGGACTTCTTTGCCTGCCAGGTCTGAGAGCAATTCTAAAAGGGATTGGTTCCTGTTAGATGTTTATCCGTAGCATATCCATGAACTGAATTCATTGCAACAAAAGGGAAATGATAACCTATCATCATTCTTCCAGGCCATGATACTGGAGCAGAGACCTCTCCCGTGACTTCTTGTCCTCAGATCAGTGTACTGAATTAATCATTCTTTGAAGACAATGAGAGAGCTTTCTTTGAGGAGGAAGCCACAAACCTCTAACAAGTTGCTCATGGGCGGATCTTGGGAAACAAGTTGTGAAGTTATATTTATCTCTGTCTACACTTCAACTATAGTTTCTCTGTTGACAAGTTTAAAAAGTTTTACAATACATATTGATAAGTATGGGCCAAATGTTAGATCATAAAGGAAACCTGGAGAACAGAGAGGAAAGACTTGCAAAAATTAAAGGCTGTAAAATATCCTTTCTTGATAAAGATTTCAGGTTATTTCGGGAATAGAGTTCTTGATTTTCTACTCCTTCAAAAAACAACAGAATGAGTCTTCAAGGGCAAAATTATTTTTAAATTGAGACTTTACCACGTGTAAAGTCTTTGAGTTAATGAAATTACAAAATAATTTGAAATTAATGTTAAACTAAGACTTCAGGATGTGCATTGCATCTTCTCTGAACTAAGGAAATCACCCATTTTTGCTAGAATTCTTTCAATGTATGGATCTGAATTATGGCTCATTCTGAATTAGAATTGCAGCACATACGAATGGGCAAACTTCAATTTTAATCCATGCCAGAAAAATAGAAGACTTTTGTTATCACAAAAAGAAATAAAAAAGGGCAGCTTGTAGATTTGTAGCTTGAGGAAAACATTGTCTTAATGAGCAGAATGCCTGTTTCCATCTGTGTTTGCTCACAGAAGAAGTTGCAACACTTTGTTTTGCACCTGCACCTAATTAAACAAGTTCTGTTGACTTCACTTTTTCAGGACCAGATACTTATTGACAATGACCAAAAAAGTGGATAATGAAGTAAGAAGCTCTCTTGGCCACTGCAGCTCTGTTGTAAAGGTAACTACCCACAACAGGGAACAGCAATAAATGGAGCAGATCACCTGCCATAAGGTGGAGATGCCTGGAAAATCAGGGCAGTCTTTGGTTGCAATTGAAAGGTAGCCCCAGGGTCATACTTTCTGCAAGGTCTACAAAAGGGGTCCTGATTAGGTTATTATGCTAGTGAGAAGATGGAACAAAAGAATGGTCACAGAGTCACAGTGATAGGCGTTGGAAAGGATCTTTGGAGATCATGTAGTCCAATCTTCTTGCCAGAGCAAGATCACCTAGAGCAGACCACACAGGACCATCCCGGTGGGTTTTGAATATCTCTAGAGAGGGAGACTCCAAAACGTCCTTGGGCAGACAGTTCCAGTGCTCTGTCATCCTGACAGTAATGATCTCCTCTATGTTTAGGTGGAACTTCCTATATTCAAGTTTGTACCCATTGCCTCATCCTGTCACTGGGCACCACTGAAAAAAGACTGACCCATTCTCCTGACACCCACCCCTCAGGTATCTATAAGCATTGCTAAGATCCCCCCTTAGCCTCCTCTAGGCTAAAAGGTCACACTCCCCTAGCCTCTCCTTAGTAAGAGATGTTCTGGTCCACTAATCGTCTTCATAGACTTTTTTTGTACCCTCCCCAGCAGCTCTCTGTCCTTCTTGAACTGGGAAGCCCAGAACTGCACACAATATTCCAGATGGGGCCTCACCAGTGCAGAGTAGAGGGGGAGAATACCTTCTAATGGTCCCCAAAGGTAAATCAGGGCCTCTAGTGGAAATCCCTTTTTTCCTGTTTCTTATTTTCCTATTAAAACCTATTAAATCACATTTTTTCATTATTGTTTTCAATGTGCTAGAAATAGAGATATAAATGGCTCCATAATTTCTGACATAAATATTTGGCCTGATGTTTCCTGATTTACCTAAATAACATTAACTAGCATAGTACTATAGCAGATCTCTGCTACTGGGTGCAAGTATTTGTATTAGAGATGAGCTAATACCTTTTTCTATCCCTGTATAAAGAAGTTCACTGACTGCCAAATATTTCAAACTTCCTTTGAATACATACTCCTGAGCTGTCTTATAAATTCTTTATTCTACATGATATATAGCCACGAGAATATGCTAATTGCTCCTCTGCCTAAGAAATAATTGGTGTGTTCCAACCAACATGATACTTTGGCAAAAAGTCAGGGGAAAAGCATAAAAGTTTCAGATAATAACCCAGGACTTAGCAATTCATTGGTTAGACTTTCTGCTTTTCACAAGCAGCCAGTGTGACATCAGAACATAATGTAGGCACATATTCTGACACATGTTTGGTAATTTCATTTCCTGTGCCTGGAACTGAAAAGCCATATCCAAACAAAAATGTTAGGCACTAGATCCCACAGCCAAGTGCATGGTGCCAAGTGTTTGTTCTGCCTAGGAAAAGGTTAGGCTCTTGGCCTGGGTTTCACAATAAACTTTGTTCTAAAGTAACCAGTTGCAAACACTAAAGTAGATGTGCATCAAAAATCTCTTTCCTCTAGATATCAAGTCATGGCTGAGTTGGTATGGAGATCAGCATGAAGCCAGGCCTCACAGCCTTGAAACATTTCCTTGTACTTAGGTTCTGTATTCCTTCTTATAGGCTCCAGGAAGTAGGTGACTTTTTTTTCACTGAAAGAATGGCAGACCTTTATATGAAAGGTGCCTGAGTAGTCACCAGGAAAAAGGAAATGGAGGTACATTTCCTCTCTTCTATCTTGGAGAGGAAACGATTCATACCTCCTTCTCTTGCTTCCAAATTTTGTGGCGCATGAGGCTACAGAATAATTTGAATGGAAGGTTGTCTCATTCCTGTACACTCGGAGTGATTGAGAAACAAAAACCATCAAGTACTTGGATCTATGAGGAGAGTAAGCACATCAGACTTAATCAGAATTTGGTTTCATCTGACTGGAGACATTTATGCTGTAGATACCTACAGCAGAGCTTGTCACCTTAGGCTTCTTTAAAGGCAGGTGATTGACTTGACCTATTTTAGGCACCACTGGAGATATCTACACTTGATCATGTGCATCTACTTCATGATGTCCTTCTCCTCCATAGGCAAAGATACAGGATAGATATCAAAATAAGTTCTCTAATGTCATAATCCTTGGGTGCTTTTGAAAATATTGTTTTGATATATTTTGTAGGCTGATAATGCTGCTCTCAGGAGTTTAACTTGTACGGGAAACACTTTATCATTGATAATTTCATTAGTTCTCTACGCACAGTGTATTCTTACAGTGAAGAGATTTTTAAAGCACTCACTACGAAGGACAGAGAAACATAACCTAATACAAAGTTTTGGGTGTAGGCAACATAAAAACAGGCTAATAAAAATCTTGTGGTCAAAATGTTTAAAAAAACTTCTATTCAGTTTACCTTTCATAAACAGACCTTTACTAAAGCTGACACTGTTGTGTCAATCTTTTCAGTTATGAGTTGATGGTGAAAGGTAGGGGTCCAGCAAGATAACTGCAAGTAGCATAAATCAGACAGTTTTACACATTTGAGGTAGAGCAGATTAATTAAACTGAAAGGCAGTAGTTTTAGATATTATGAATAAAATTGTTACTGTGAGGGTGGTGGTGCAGGTGAAATTGTGGATGCTGCATCCGTGGAAGTCTTTGAGCAACTTGGTCTAGCAAAGGTAGTTCCTGCACATGACAGGGGGGTTGGAACTAGAGAACCTTTAAGATGCCTTCAAGGTAAACCAATCTATGATTCTAAAAATTCAGACTTTTAAAAAAATCATATATATATATATATATATATATATATGATATTGTATATTGACGCGTTCATTTGAATTTCTCAACTTTCTTTGAGTAAAGAAACTTGAAGAAATATAGCAAAAAAATCTTAAAAGACCCTTTAGTCTAGCCAGATCTAGACAATTGGAGAGAGTAATGCAAATAACATGATTAAAAATAATGCGTAAAACCTACCTTCTATATATGGCTTATTTATAAAACAGAGTTATCTAACTACAAAGAATAGTTTATGTACTTTTTTACCCATTAAAAATATGTTGTCTAAAACCTAAAATTTCCACAGAATTTGTTTTTCTGATTAACTTGTTACGGTGATACTTTGTAAAATCAGTATTATTTTACTTGGAGGTAAGCCTGTAAGAAAGGGATCCCCACAGAAGTGATACAATTCAAAATCCTTTCATTCTCCAGGAATAAGAAATGCTTTTCATATTAATACCCTAAAAAGGAAAACAGAGAGAAAAAAACCAAACCTGCCTAAGCAGGTTGTGCTGTTGTGACAAGATCTCCAGGAAACTTTCCAGGGACTTTGTTTTCCTTGTTGATTTGGTGTTTCAGGTGTTCAGATAATTGGGCAGAAGGACACAATTCTAAGCTAGATATTTACTTTAGATATGTTATTGTGTTTGGATTTTTTCTCTTTGACAATATGCAAACATTTGTTCTCTGCTAATTCTGTGCTGTATTTTACACACCTTTCCCTAGTATAGATGATTACATGTAAACTAACTACTATGTGTTGGAAAAAGAGTAGCTTCCTTTTGAAAAGTACTTATGGAAACACGTGAGATAGCTATTGTTTTGTCCCTAATAACTTTCCAGAGAAATGTTGACTTGCTGCTGATAATTTGTTCAGTTTCATTTATCTGTGATAACTCAGGTAGTTCTTTTTGCATGTCTATAAACAGTGCATTTAAAACTTTGACCACATCCGCTTACAGTTGTTTTCTTCATCCTACTGTAGAAATGTTTTCACATGCCATTTTCCTTTGATGTGATGTTAGATGTTGGTGTGCTTGCCCAGCCATGTCTTAATTACTTTAAATGACAAGTTGTGTTTTGAGTCTTAGTAAAGCCTTGACCTTGGAGTGCAGCTGGGTGTTCTACTGTGTGGAAGTGTGCGAAATCGTGCAACACTACAGGAGAGCTGAAGAAGCGTGGGTGTTTGCGGCAAAAGCAGGTGTTTCCTTTTCATGGTCCAATTTTCCACATGAGAAACTGAAGTCCCCCTCACAATAAAAATTCCTCACCTCTCACTGGTGCACAAAACCTCATGCTCAAAAAGCAAAACATGAACACTTTTTAGAAAACCAAGGAAGCATAATCACATGCCAGGAGAGGCCAGATAATTAAAAAAAACAAATTGTGCCTTCTCATATCCAGGCTTTGAGAGAGGTAGATTATAACAACTTTCTTACTGTAATTCAAGAAAGGAAACTGATCAGGTAGGTGTTGAACTTCAGGTGTAAAATTAGAATAGAGCTGTCAATGACTGGCTACAAACAGTATTTTTGGTACTGTTAAGGGGTGAATAGTCTGAAGGAATGGACTTTGTGACAGAATGACAAACTACTTAATTTTTTTAGCACTCAAACTCATCCTTTGTTTTGCTGCATCTGCTTTCTTCTGATGCTAATCTTCCGGAATTTCACTGCTATAATTAGCTTAGTGCTCATGAAAATTGTCAAGGTGAGGGTCTAGTAGACTGACATCTTCCAGACAGCATCTGCTCAGATTTGGGCAGATGTAGGAGATTTTCTTCAGATCACATTGCAAAGGTCTAATAATGTAATAACCAAGGGGACTACCCATGTGGCCAATGGTCACTGTCAAGAATTTTCATTTACAATTAAAGTTTTAAAAGTAGGATCACAAATGTAGGAATGCAATCTGAGTCCAGGCATATAGACAAGGCATTGTAGTGAGAAGTAGTTTTGCTTTAGGACTACCTCTAGAAGAAAAAGGATATTCCAAAACCCCCCATTTAAGGTCTTAGATCATTCAAAAGAGTTTCATCTCATTTAATTTTGACCATCTGAAACTGACCTGCCCAAACAAAGGTATTTTTTCTAGTCTACATCTAATATAAAAAGAGACATGTCTCTCTAGAGGATTACATATGCCACCTGTTTTAGGATGTGAGAGTTGTCCTGAGGGACAGGTACATGACTGGAGTTGAAGAAGATTACTTTGGACTTTTGTAAATGAAGATACAGCAAGAAAAAAAACAACTTATATTCCTTCTTTATAATCACTTTGCAAAATTTTTAGCTGCAGACCATTAGTCTTTGGAGTAGGAGCTGTTATTGTTTGTGGATAAGGAGACATAGACCAAAAAATGGTTGAGGTCATAGTACAAAAATAGCATATGTGTACTTTTTTATTAAGTTAATTCTATCTCTTGAGCAAAAATTTTAATGTCAGGGAACTTTTTTTTTTTGGTCAGTAATTAGTTTTGGGCCCCAAACTATCTATTAAAAAAGTAGGAAGAAAGTGTGCCTTTAAAATACTCAAAGGATAATTTTATTATGTTTTCTATGTGATCTAATTCAAAAACTTTTCACAAGAAAAAATATTTTTGCATATTATATTGAGAAAAGTAGAAATAAAATTTACACCTAAATCTTCATCACCATATTGGATACACCAGGTAGTTCCTTACATATGCAGTACTTCAATGGAGATTTTTTTTCAATAACTTATTTTAAAATAAAAATATTAAAATGTGCAATTGTCCATGTGCAAAATTAATTTGGCTCTTTTATCTACCAAAAATTCATGAAATGCATTTCATTTACAACTTTACTAGCTATATAGTTTGCTCTTGGAATTAGCTATCATTTACTTATTAAGATAAAATCTGTCCTATATTTTCTGCTATGCCAAACTGCATCTTTCATACTGAGCTTCTGATGAATTCTGAAATTCTTCATAAAACAGTAGGGTTGAAGGGCCTCTTTAGCTGAGCAGTAACATACAATGGTCTTCTGATGCAGAGAGCAGTTGTGACTGAGCAATTAATCTCTGGTGAAGGATTAAATATGCCCCCATTTCTAAATGCATATGTCCAAATACAATGTTAAAATGGGGCCAATAAAAGAAATATTTAAAACATAGTATAGGGTGATTTTTTTTTTTATTTTAATGTGTTCTTTGTTCTCATTGTTGAAAACACCAGACAATTGCTCTTAGAACTTTCTTCACTGCCTCATGGTTAATCCATATGCAGAGAAATGATTGACCTCACATTGTTTCAGGGATTAGAGACTCACTGTGTAGCCTGCAACCTGGTCACCCAGAAATACCCACAGTCTAAGCAAAATTATTAGAAGACTGCTTGGGGGAAAATTCCTGGGCCAATGATATACAGCCTCAACAAAGAGGTTTCTTCTCCTCTTCTGTCTCCATTTGCACAGGGCTTGACCATGAATAACTGCTTTATGAATCTCAGAATTACTTTCCAGTAGAAAAGGAAAAGCTTCTTTACTGTGTGTGATATTGAATCCTAATGTCACAGGGAGCTGATTATGACACCTGAAAACATTAAAATATGCTGTAAAATAGATTTTAATGATTAAATAATTTCAGTGGAGTGATGTATGTGTGTTTTAATACTGGCAGCTATGTTCAAAACTAAATACTGGGCAAATGCAACTCAGGCTTTGTGTGTGATGGAGTTTGTTGACAAGCCGTTGGCATAAAGAGGTGGGTAGCACAGGGATAGATAATTTGAATCACACAGGAATGGAAGTCTGGGTGAATCTAATGAAACTGGGTGAAAACTCTATTCCAGGAAAGTTGTCTGGATCCTTTGCAGCTTGATACTGAAAAACAAATTCTAGGTCTCATTTGAAATGCTGTGATGTCAATGCCAAAAAAAAAGAAAAAAAAGTATAAATTAGACATTGCAATAACAAACAAACAAACAAACAAAAAAAAACCCTATCCAAGGTGCAAGATCTATTTTTAAGACCTCATTCAAAGTAGCTCAGATTTTCTGTGGTAAAGGATAAAGTGCAATACTTCTTCCCATTCAAGGATACTATTTCAAACTAATGCTTAAACCACAAAGCTTTTTTTTTTTTTTTTGTTTTAATTTCAGCCTGGAAGCTCCAGTTACCTCTTTCTTTAACTTCTTTTACATACCAGATACAAAAATCTTTTTCTTTTTTTTTTTTTCTCTGAGTTTATGGTGTCTATTTTTACAGTGAAAATATCCATGTGTTTGTTGTTTTTATTTTCCTTTGTAGTATATCCCAATCACTTTGCCATATTAAAAGGATACTAATGTTTAGTCAAAAAAAGAGAGAAAATCTACTTCTATTCATTCCTTTTTTTTCCTTCAGTTGCATTTATTTGGCACTGCACTCTCTAATATCACTGGTCTCATCAGGCCAAAGGGAAGGAAGGAAAACCTTGGTTTACAAAGCTCTGCTTTTGCTGGCAGTAATATTTCAACAGTCAAAAGTGAGTAAAGAAGAAAAATGCAAACGGACATGCATTAAAATGTCCACACAGAACAAAATGTTAAAGCTTAAGGTCATAACTTCATTCTGACAATAAAATGATGCCTTGAAGTTTATTATCTTGACCTGCCACAGAATTTATTTATTTTTAAAATAAAATTAAAATTGCAGTGTGAACAACTATGAATACTGGAATGCAGAAATTATCCGTATGGTTCCTTCATAAACTTGCTTTGAAATACATTTAGTTCTGACACCCATTTTGTTGCTGTTTTACATACAAACAAAAGAATGTTTAGTAGAAGTTTTGACTTAGCTAAATAAAGTCAAAGTTCTGAGCCTTTGGTTTTGGATAGTAACTCAGATTTTGAGTAGCCATTCCAGTTTCCCTAATTCAGTATTATTGTTGTGCTGATAATTTCATCTAAGAATATGAAAAGTTGAAAGGTATCAATGTAGTCATGCAAAGCGCTAGGCAAATTTTAAGAACAAATAAAACAGAAGATAAAAAATACCCAAAATGCATATTACTGAAAAGGATTAATGTAGAATGCTGGAAATGTCTTTGAAATTTGTCAGAGATAAGTGGGAGTATTGTGTAAAGCAAAAATGTTAGAACTATACTTAAGCTCAGGTAAGGGAGTTACCCTTTTATAATCACTCTGAGAACTCTGTCATAGTATTAGAATCATAGAATCACAGAATATCAAGTTGGAAGGGTCCCATAAGGATCACCAAGTCCAACTCCTGGCCCCACACAGGTCAGAGCACGTCACTGAGTACATCATCCAGATGCTTCTTGAGCTCAGTCAGGCTTGGTGCTGTGACCACTTCCCTGGGGAACCTGTTCCAGTGCCTGACCACCCTCTCAGTAAAGAGCTTCTTCCTAATATCCAACCTAAACCTCCCCTGTAGCAGCTTCAGGCTGCTCCCCCCGGGTTCTATCATTAGTCCCCAAATTGAGGAGATGGGTGCCTTCCCCTTCGCTGCCCCTGATCTGGAAGCCATAGACTGTGATGAGGTGTCCCCTCAGCCTCCTCTTCTTTTCCAAGCTTGAGGGATAGTATAGGTGTCCCTTTCTGTGAGACCAATGTCTTTTAGGGACCTCTGTAGAATGAATGAGGGAATGGAAGTCTCACAGATCTAGATACTCAGAGTTGTTCCAAAAAAGTTTCTCAGATGCGGTTTTGGGGATGATTCAGTTCCAGGATAGCTCTGAGCTGTACGGCCTGAGGTGTGTGGTTTGGTGAGAAATTGTATCCTGTATCACCAGTTTCATGTATTTTATTATAAAGTCCTATCATTGTTATCTCTCTCTTCTGTCTCAGTAAACTATCCTTATCCCAACTCATGAGGTTTGTCTTTTTTTATTGGTTTTCTTTTCTATCCTTTCCCCCACACACACCATTTTAGGGACAGTGGCTGTATGGTGTTTGGCTGTCAGCTGGGGCAAAACCACAACAGTCCTTTTTGGCACAAACATGAGACATCAACTGGCAGAGCTTGAGGAGGGGTGTGCTGAGCCTGTCCTCTACAGCAAATTACTCAAATAAAATAAGGGAAATTTGGAGGAGGTTCTTCGGATATTTTTGTCAGCAGCTGGGTATTTTTCACCATTCAGTATCTGGGGAAGGAACTGAAAATAAACATTCAGATTGTTAGTGGGATGTTATTAGATCTTGGTTGGACTGAATATTTTAAATGCATCTGGAACTGAAGTTTAGTGGCTTTAATCAAAGTGGGATAGGATAAAGTTCTGGAAAAGCTGCAGCAAAAGATAATTTCGACATTTGACAATAATGAATTAATATCAATTTTCGATCTTATTGCATCCATCTGTTGCATTCTATGGCTCCTTTATTTATGGAGAATGCCAGACTCATGTTTTTCTTCTAGAAATGACTGAACAATTCACAATTATTGGCTGCACAGTATACTGTAGATATTCTTTGCACACAGATATTTTATTGCTCATTCTCTATTTAGTGCTATAAAGAAGTATGGTAGTTTAATTGAATCTTTACATGTAAATGATCTTTCGGACTTCATTTCACCCATAGGCATTTGAAGGAAAGCAGTCTTTCAGCGCAGGGTTCAGCAACATAGAAGTTTCTTTGATTTCTTTAACTGCACACATAAACTTTTAAATGTGCTCAAATGTCACCTTATACCAGCTTAAATATTAAAAAAAAAAAAAGAAAAGAAAAAAAAAAGCAAAACAGGAATCCCTTGTTTTATCCCATATGAATAAAAACTCCAGCAATAGTGGAACGGGATTTTGTTTTTCTCCAGAAGTGTTACAAGCGGAGTGACACACCAACAGCTGCAAAGTCTGTCCTGTTCTCAGACAAGCTTTCAGTAGAATAAGTTATGAAGCTGCATTAAGCTCTGTATGGGGTAATGGTTGATCTTTGACCGTGCTGACAGCCAGAGCTCTTATCATCTTGCTCAGCAACAAGTCAAATTGGTCTTTAATTGCTGTTCAGAGAACAGTGCATGATTAAACATACGTGGAACAGAAACAATTACAGGGCAGAAGGGAACAAGAGATGTCAAGGAGTCATGAGACAAAATCTTTTTTTGATACTCTGTTCTAAAGACAATGTGAGCTTTATATGTAAAATAAGACACTCATAAAGGTTCCCTAACTACCAGGCACTGCCCTGAAACTTAATGCTTAATAACTGGCTTCTTATCAGAAGTAACTGGGTCATTTCTGTGCTGAAGAGGCCTGCACCAAACCACACTGTCAGGATCCATTTGTTGCCTACAGCTCTTTTTATTAATTTGCCGTCTTAGTAGTTGACTACTGAAAGACCTGCAGATTAGCTAAAGGCATGATGTACTGCAATCAAGTGAGCAATTTTGGCAGATATTTTTATATAGATGTAAAATGGTCTTGCTTCCTTGTAACTTAATACTCACTTTAATACATGTTAGTGTTTGGGCAAGTCTTTCACCTCTTGAACAACATTACCCTAAAAGAAGTTACTCAGTCTCCTCACCTCCCTTTTTTCATATTTGGCTAGAAATTATGGCTATTGTTTAAGCTGGTGGGGTTTTTTTCCTGATATCTTGGTATCAGGTGTCCAGCAAAGTGTGTTTCCTTAACCAGCAGTAAGAACAGGGGTAGAGTTTTTTCCACATTGATAATTCCAGATATAAATTGTAAGCGCAAGAACCTACACATCTGCCTATTCAAAAGCCAGAGACAAATCCAAGCACACTCAATATCTTAAATTTCTGTAAGGCAAACTATAAGGGCTTTGAATTACAACATAGACCAACGTAAGAAAGGGATCAAAGCTGGAATTACATTTTAACAGCAGACAAGAAATCATTCTGTCCTAACTCATCTTAAATGGAAAATAAGGAGTGTGGGAGGTGGAGGTGTATGCATGTGTTTGTAGGATACAGCAAAGCATTGTATGACAACCCAAGTTCACCAAGTTCACATATGTAGGTGTTAAAGGTTTGACTCACACTGACAGCAAAGAAACTGGAGCACACTGCCTTTCACGTCCAGCCAGCTTCATGAACTTTTCAGTGACATTCTGCAGCTCTTGTTGAAATCAAGAAGGTGAATATATATAACCCTGCTCAAGATCTGCCCACTTATTGATGCTTCCAGCTGATTATTGTCAGGTGATTTCATTCAAATCCAAGAAACATATACCTTGCTCACATTTGGTTTGCTTTGCTTTTTTAGCTAATGTATTATTTTTTTTTAAATATACCAAATGATCATTATATTTAATTCAGGTACAATTTCAAAGATTCGTTTTTTGACATCCATCAATTTTGAGATTTTTAAGATCTTTCTCTCTTTTCCTCTTTTTCTGCACAGTATTGGAGGAAAACATATTTTTAAGTCTAAGAAAGATGCAAAAAGAGATGCACCCATCCAAGTGTAAACAAGGGATTAAGATGTCATCAGTGGATGTATAAGGCTCTATTCTTATTGATGTGTTGGAGTGGCTTCATCTTAGGAAATCTACTTCAAAACATATTTCTTAAGCTGCAAGCATTTGATTTCTTCTGTTGGTATTTGTTCCCCATGTTTAACTATGTTTAAAAACTCAGTTGTATCACACAACACAGGAGTCTAAATCTACAGTCCTGTGGTTAGAAAACTGCTGTAGGAAATCTTGTATCAAAGCCTAAACAAATGGCTTCTTCTTAGAGAAAAATAAAGATTAAAAGGGTTAAATTTTGAAAGATTAGCAATTTAAATGGAAGAGATCAGTTCCGTAGTTTCTTCCTTCACATTTTCTTTGTACTTTGATATATTAGATCAAGTGTCTGAGATCTACTCTTCTATCTAATTTTCTTTCATTTACTTTCACAATCAACTTCCTTTTGAGGAAATAAGTATAAGTGACAGTGATTCTTTTTGAACCATATTTAATTAAAATAATAAGTCAAAGGTGCTAATTGCAAAACACAAGATGCCATGACCTAGAAGTCTTCAAAACAGAGGAATATGAATATTTAAAACTATGGGAAAAAATTATGATTTGTGTTTAGATTAAATTTCTATTAAAAAAAGTAAAAATTACTTAAAGTGTTTACAATTATAAACTTGTATTTTTAAAGAACAAACCAATTTTATACATCTGTCTAACATATGATTTGGGGCATAAGGATGGTAGTCAGTTCTTTTTACAAAGTCATCAGATAAATGACATTACAAAGTCTTATCAGATAAATAGACGAAAAAATAGCACTCTGGCAGGTGTTCAGAGGTATTTATTTTTGCTTGGAACTGAAATTAAATGTGAACACACAAGTTTTGAAGTGTCCAAATTCCATGTGGTACATATGTAATATATTAGAACATAGAGAACAGGACTCATCTGAGAAGTCAAAGACTGAGCAGGTTTGGGAACCAATACCTCTACAGGGTATAAAAAAAATACATGCAGAGAAAAGGGATAGTTTAAATCTGCTAGAAATTCTTGGAGGAAGTTTTGATAACTCTTAAAAAATGTAACAAATACAAAGCCTAGGTGTTGAAAGCTGATTTTATCATCAGATACCTTTCAAACTTCAGACCTTTTATAATAAGAAAGGTCTTTTATCTGAAAGACAACAATTGCTGTCAAAATAATAAAAACCTTGGTGGTTCTACAGTAGTTTTTAATCAAGGAGATCAAATATTTTTCTAAACAATTAAAATTTATGACATTTTTAGGAAGGAAGTTTAGCTAACCTCATTTTACCCTTGGGGTCATGAAGACACAGAATGCAAAGTCAGATTCAGGTCCAGATTGTAACCACATCCACGTTGGTAAGTTGAGTTAGTATTCAAAGACCTAAACAAAGATGTCTGGTTTTTGGGATGGCTCCTGGCTCCTGCTAATGAATCAGAAAGGCATGAGAAGTATGTAAGTCTCAGTACCTGCATTTTTGTGAGATATAAAATGGCACTTAGGTTGTGTATCTCTGCACTGCACACTGCATCTCTGTCCAGCCAAAAGCATGTGAGCGAGCTGCCTAAGTGACAGCTATGGACTTTGGATATTTAGAGGTCTGTTCAGTTTTCTAAACATAGGTGTTTGCTACTGTTTGAAGTTCCCCAGAGAATCTAAGACACTTTCCTGCAGCTAAGAGATCTGTCAGAGGACTTACTGGAGGCCTGCACTGTTGACTGGCAGCTGAAGGCCAGCAAATTAGTCAAAACCTAATCTGCACAGTCAGTGGCAGCTCCAGAGCTATTCAGCTCATTCTGAATGAATGGCATCCTGAAATGAGTTGAATGGCTCCCCAGAGAACACTGACTGCATTGGTTAGATCTCTGTTGCCTATAGAGCCTATCTCAATCAAGTATAATGTATACCTTTGTTGAATATAACTACAAATCAGAGTCTATATAAATATGGGCACTTACAGTCAGGCATCTACAATATAGACCTGAATCTCACCCTCAGGGCTTAAGGCAATTCCTTAAGTCCAGAGGTCACGACTGGCAGTCAAGTTATGGCTGCATATTCAACACCAGTTCATAAAGTCAAGTCCCATGTCACATCCATCAGTCATTTTAACTATCTCTGGTATATATGCACCAAAGTGTTTCAAAGAACAGTAGATGCTTAAGTTTATGCAAGTGAATCAAGCTCTTGGATTCCAGGCTGGCACCAGCAGCCTGTGCTCTTGCCTGGTGTTTTTATGTTGCAATACAAGAGCTCATGGTGACTTTCTCCTCCAAGACAGGCATCTGACAGCCCTATCTTCATCTGTTCACCACATATGCAAATAATCACTTCCTTAAATCTCAGTTAGATTGGATCCTTCAGCAGCTGAACAGAAGATACATCTGCAATGACGACACATAAATCTTTTAATGGAGCAAATCAGGTCTATTACCTCATAAAAATAATTGCTGATGCCTAAGTCTTAAGGAATCATTGGGACTTTAAATGATGTTATTTTTTTCCTTGAAATGTAACAATGAACTGATTTGAAAGTCCAAAAACTTGGCTATGGAAAAATATAATATGCATCTTTCAAAAACATGACATTTGAAAAACAGGATCTGGCATATATGAAGAAATTATTTTCAGCTGGTTAGCTCTATAACTATATTGAGAATCTTAATTAAAATCTATTCAAGTGGGATAGAAAGGTAAGATTATTAAAAGAATGCTGATAATCTGAAGCTAACTCTAGGAAGAAGTTTCATATGTGATTTGGGGCAGGTCCACAAAATTTATATCCTGATTTGATACTATAAAGAAGATGGAGAACATTGTCTTTTGCAAATTAATTGTCTCTTCAATATAATTCTCTATTACAGCAGATTTGAAGATAGAGACTACTATGCAGAAATTAATAAAAAAAACCCCTATCTTTATTTTAAGAGTAGGACCACGGGTGAAGGTATCTTGTTAACATCAGTAGGATCAAGTTCTTGCTTGACTAAGCATTAGTCATGTGGCTGAGAACAGGCAACTTAATGTTTTACCATTTCCTCATTGTTTTTAATGCCAAAAGATAAAAGTCCTAGTGCATTTTATTTATTTGACTTTGCCTCAGGCTTTGACACTAAAACAACAGCGATGATAGCTATAACCATTTATTCAATGAAGGATCCCTTATCAAAGGAAGAAGTGGTAAATAAAGAAATAAATGTGATTCCTTTGTTGAACTCTAATCTACTAATATTTATTAAATAAAATTATTTTTAAAGTCAGAATAAGAAAATGTGCACCTGCAAATGAAATTCTAAGAGAGGCCTGGTCACAGGCCAACTAAGATCCAGGGACAGGTTAAATGAAGCAGTGGTTTGTTTTAGTTTGTTTTTAACTAAAAGCTCTATTCATCAAACAAACATAATGGTTGATGATTGTTAAACACTTACTAAGCAAATTGCAGGTAACACATACCAGACCAGTAGTTTGGATGCAAAGAAGAGCCTGCAGCAGTCTTTTCAAAAGCCATGATGATAGCTCAGATATGCTTTGGGTGAAAACTCAAGAAAAATATTTCAAATATGTGAAATTATAGTCAAAGTATATCCTTTTTTAACTGTGCAAAAATATCATTATTTTACATTAAAATGGAGCTCAATGTTACAATAATTGAAATACTGAAAATTATGTGAAATAACAGTGGTCCCACCCCTGAAATAGATCAGGAATTTCTAATGTAAATTCTTCAAACATAATGAAATCTCTTACTAAGCACATTCAAAGTCTCTAAATAGTGTAAAAATAACATGACATAGAAGGGATACAATTTCTAGATACCAGTTTGGGCCCTTACTATTTTATATCTTTTTATGTTCTTTAAGTTTAGATATCGTTTTGGGGTTTCTCGACTTCCTCCAACAGAACAAGTAAATTTTCCTTGATGCATAGCAACTACAGAGGCACGAAATATCGTAACAGAAAAAAAACCTGTTATTTATGCTGTGCATGCTATAAACTCTTTCTTCCTCAGAAACTAACTCACATTTAAAAAAAAAACATGCTTGCTGTGCTACTTTATTAGGATAACCTGAAATATTTCAGGAGTAAGGTAAGCCATTTGAATCCCCCAATTCAGTGCAAGGATTATTCTACTTTATTTCTCCATGAAATCATTACACTTTTAATCCAATTTAACACCATGCAGTGTTCTGGCATTGCTCTAGCATGCTGAGAACTGCAAATGTTCAGGTTGGCAAAAAATTGGGTGCTAATTCATTGCCTGCCAGTCTCCATGTGTTGTCTTTCAACCATTGTCTTGGTCCTGGATTTAGACATTTTCTGCAAACTGATTAATGGGAGAATGTAACCCCTTGACATAAGCAGGAATTTAGCATATTCTTCATATTCAGCAGCTAAATTTGCCATTGCATGCCCGAAGATCTCTCAAAAGGAAAAGGGAGCCAGGACAGGAAGGTAGCCTTCCAGCGGTGTGCACAGCTTGGAGCCAAAAACTTGATAAACTGCATTTGTAACACTACATTGTGTCTTCTGCCTTGATTCTGACAAGTAAATTAATGTTCATATGGTATTTTTAGCATAAGATTTTTACTCCTTTTGGTTATTAAACAGATCTTTGATAACTCTGAAGTGTACTATAAGTCAATGTTAATACCTTTTGGGAAATATTTAGTGCCACATTCAGTAATAATACATTCAATAGTGTAAAACACAGCTAATAGAGCTAAGAAACAAACTAATTAGGACATTCATGGAGAACCAGGCAAGCAGTGGGCAGGCAAAATTAGTATTATTTAAGAAATCAGAGAATAACGAAAGGCAGGAGAAAAAATACAAATATGCAAATTAATAGAAGACTTCTGGTTAAGTGGGAAGTCTCCTTATCTTCCACACTTTTGACAGTTACTTTATTTCCATGTATTTTCCTTGCAAATTATGTTCTTTTTGCACTCAGTTGAATGAAAAATGGATCCAAGATTGCTTGCACTTTATCATAGGCACCTGTATTTTTGACTAGATTATAAATGAGTTAAGTCCTTCCTCATACTGAATTCAAGATATTTGTTATTTATTTCAGCAGAGATAGGAACGTGAATGCCTAGTTTGCACATTTACATCTTTTCTGATTTAGACACAGATTTTCCATGAAAATCACATTTTCTTAGTTTATGTTGAATTTGATACAAAGTTTAGGGTCCCCTGATCACACACATTAACAACTTTCCATAAGAAGTAGAGCAAATGCATGCTCTGTAGAAATAAACTTCTATTTGAAAAGTTGTTGGTTGGTTGGACTTTGCTTCAGAGAAAGAAGCTATTTTCAGAAACCTGAAGAAATCTGTCAGAATTTTCCTCTCCTTTTCCTGATACACGACAAATTCATGAATACTTTACATTGCAGTCTTTTTGCCTTATAAATGCATTAATTCATGAGGACTCATAAGTTCTGTGTAGCTTTATGAAACACTAGTTATTATTAATCAACATTTTTCATATCGTTTAATCTTGTATAAACATACGTATTCAACATCACATTGTTTCATTTTGATTCTGTCTCACAAGACATACTTCCCACTGAAATATACTTCAAAGAGCAGATTTGGAGACTAATTACTTATGAAACTACCCAAACCAACATAAAAATAATAAGACATATGAGGCTTTATCAGGATTGTACATAAACTCTGTATAGAAATGAATAAAGCTGCAGTTAGCAGATCAAGAAATTCAGAGTGGCTGGGCTTCAATCAGATAGGTTCCTCCAAGAGTGGATTCTGTTTAGAGGGGTGTTTAAGGGTTTCCTAACATTTCCTAAGGAGCTTGATACTCACGGGTAAGTTAAACAATCAGGCCAAATGCTCATCATGTCACCTGTCAAAACATTTGTCTGACAAGATAGTAATGTTTTGATAGCAGTTCATTTTTAGAAGCTTAGACCTTTACATCTCTGGAAAGAGATGACAAAACAAAAGCTTACATCACCTCAGCCACACTGCCTATGTAGGTAGTATGGAATAAGGACTGGTTAGTTTGTATAGTTGGACCATATACCATGAATTCCATCCATGAAAAACTTAGTATCCTTAAGAACCAAGTCAAGCACAGTAACAAAAGGAGGTTGTGTGGAAGCTATAATCAGAAGCCCAAAGTCCAGGTCTGAAACATTACCATAACTAAGAGAAAAAACACATGTTCAGATTTGGTCTCCTGAAGAGCATTTTGATTACACACTATGCAGACAGTGGCTATGAGGAATGATATCACAGTTTCAGTGCTGGAGGCCAGACCTGTTCTTTCAAATGGTTTAACATTTGCCTACTCTTCTGTTTGTTGCAGATTGCAGTGCAGAACTGTCTGACTGAATTTAAGTACCACGTAACTGAAATTGCAGGTGCACAGCTTCAGAGAATGACCTGGGTCACCTAACACAACAGTCCCCATTTCCTGCAATAGTCATTGGAGATTTTGAAGTTGACAATTTGCTGTCAGGAGGTAATGCTATCTTCTCAATAGAGGCATTTTTCTCTCTCTCCTTTAACTCAGAACTTAGGTCCTTCCAGATGATGATATTGCCCACCCTGCTACCTTCAATTAAACCTCTGCTTCTGTCAGACAGCAGTAGTATTCAATGAGACATGGAAGTGCCTCTTTCCCATTCTCATTCTCCTTAGACAACAGCAGCCTATTAAAGAAGAGTGGGAAGATAATTCCTACTTTTTTGGCAGACCAATGAATGTGGCTGTAACTCTCCCTGATGAAGATCCAGTCTGCACATTCCCCATGCTCTAAGCCAGTTCTCAAACCATCAAGTAACAAAAACATGTGGATAAGGACATATCCTTTTCTCTCAGCATTAACCTGCCAAACCATGAGGAATATTTACTGAAGTGACATAGTGCAAGTTCAAGAAAAGATCACCTGCTATATACACCCTGTGGTCTGTAATTGGGACATTCACCAGCAATTTGGAGATAAGGATTCAATATGCTGCTCAGACTAAATCAAGTAAAAAGTTATCTAATTCCATTTATACTCTTCAGAATTCTTATCTATTACATATCATTCAGTTTTGGATGTTTTTAGAGTTTGGATACCTGTATATACCAAATCCTACATCACAATCCATTAGTTGGTAGGGTTTAAAGGACGTACTTCAAGAATTTTTAAGCAGTCATCACTGATTTCACTGAAGCATCCCAGAGATATCCCATTTTAATAGGGAAGCAACTAATTAAAACATCCATGTAAAGAGTTAAGCAGTCTTTGAAACTTGTTGGCTACAGCTGTGATGGGTATCATGTGCTGTGTACTCCAGCTATATTTAAGGCAACTAGATACCATCAACAGTTGCTCTGCATTCAAGTGGCTTTCGTACTTTGAGGGTTTTTTTAATTTCTTTTCCCTGCAAAACATCTGGCTTTTGAATACACATTATTATCCCTTCTTGGAAATAAATTGTTAAAATGCAAGGTAACTTTATCCACAGCAAAAATACCTCCAAACTAGTAACAAACACCACACATCTGTCATGTCCGTATACTGCACGCAGTGTCTTGCTAGCTAGCTAAATGTGGTTATGTAAGTAGCCTCTACGAATCCTGGGTCTTCCTGAATGGAAATATATTAAATTTAAATTTAATAGGTTCTTAAATATTTAAATGTTAAGTAAATATTTAAATCTTAGTGGCTCATCAGGATCTGTCCTTTCATCTCAGACTTCTGTCATAGTCTTAATAATTGACTCTACACTTGTTTATACAGGTTCTTCTTCCTGTGTTTTGACATCTTAGCCACTACTAAACCTGATAGTAATTCAGGAAAACATATCCATTCTCCTGCCACATTTTTTTTTGTGCTGACGCTGTCTTGGCATTTCCTTTTACATAATCTCTTGTCGAACTGTTCACTTGGTCCATGGCCCTTACATATACCTCTGACCACTGCACCTTCATTCAAATGGTGGCAATGCAGGACAAACAAATTTATAATTCAGATAATTTTTTTAATTAGCATTGCCTTTATGACAGCGGGTGCAGGAAAAAGAAATGAAATTTGAAACACATATATCTACAGTTCACATTTTTATCAATTCCTCCAGCAACTAAATAATCTAAGTTCTTATCAAGTAACTTGGCAAAGTACTATCTTGAAACAGTGGAAAAAATGAAAGACAAAATTAAACATCATACAATCTTAATTCATCACATAAAAGAAAAAAAAAATAACATCAGTCATAATTTTGGACTGGGTTTCTTTAGGGATGACGTAAATAATTCTAGTCTTGCTAAATAGAGAAAAAAAAATTTAAAAAAATAAAAATTTTGTTAAAGAATTCACATACATTATTTTACACCCTGCAGAATTCTACATATTTCAATACAATATATCTGGCACAAAAAGTCCACAATTCAGAGGACCGGATTCTCTTACTAACATGAACATCAATGACAACACAAATTATTGAAGGAAAGTTTTATATTGTGCAAAGTCAGATCAAGAAATGTCAGGACTGAAACCACCACTGACTGTGCTAGCCAGATGATCTGCATGAGATAACTAACCACAGGGTTCATAGCTTTGGCTAGCCTGGAGGCAGTGTCATACAAACTGCTTCCAGAACCTGAGCTGCCAGCTTTCCTTTGAACTGGGCTGTCAGAGATACCTACCAACACATTCAGAACTAAAGCAGAAATCCCTGTGTGATTGTCATGGGGTCTGGACATACCCAAAATGGTCAGCAGCACCAGAATTTCCACCTGATTTTTTTTTTTTTAAAGTATCTCATATCAAAGTAACAGAACATCTCTTAATATATGTTGGAACAGATCTCTGGACATCATCTGGTCCAACTTCCTCTACTCTAGTTGTATCCTTCTGGATGATAGCGACAAAGAGTTCTTTACTGAAGAATGTTTGCACATAGGTGATTCACCTTCAGTTCTTAGACTTGGGTTGAGATTTTTGAGAAGTGAATCCATGACAGTAGAGCTGAGAAATCTGCTTCACATTAACTTTCTTCTTATTAATGCTCATTGTGTGTAAACTAAACATCTTTAGCTATAGGCAAACATTTTATGTGTGTTTAGATGGGTAACATAAATATAGCATTCACAATCACTTCCTTCAAGCTGGCCATCAATGTTTTTCCTGAAAATGGGCCTAACAAGATGATGACAGAAACACACTGTGGGAAAGGTTCACTCTGACCAGCTGTGCCATGTGCTGTTTTCATACATTATAATTTTAATCTCATTGCACTTTAAAATACTGACATATCAATATAGTAATAATTAATATACAAAATTATGGATATATTGTAACAATAATGAATATTGATTATTGTACCTTTAGAATATTGATAATGGTTCTTGGACTTTATTGAAAATTAGCAGAAGATATTGGAAGGATTTCAAGATATCTCTAACCTCTGGTCTGACAAGTCATATATAATAAAATGTTCCCCTTGGAATCCAAAAAATACAAACTTGACAGCATAAACTTTAGTTCTGAACCTTACACATCACAAATCAAAATGAGAAACTATTTGAAAGTTGAAATATTAGAGAAGAACAAAAAATAAAATAAAAAAAAATTAAATCCGCACATATTTTTTTTTGCAGGAACTATGCGTACCGGAGTGATTTTTATTTAACAGACAACTTAGACACTGAAGCCATTAGTTGGAGGCTCCATATTTATTTGCTGAAGGGAAATAAAGACAGAAAACTCAAAAGAAGTTAGCATCTCTTTTAAGTTTATGCATTCATAGATGTAAGAAATTATCTCCTTACTTGGAAGTGTGAACTAGAATACAGATCATTTAAAATAGCTAAGCAATAGTTCTGTCAGATGCAGGAAAAAAAATCCCCAACTGTAATTCGTTGCTCTCTTAATGCAAGTGTGAAACCAAAACAGACTAGAAAACTTTCTTTTTAATTTCTTCTGTTCCTGCTTTATGAATAGCATTAACTCAGGCAGTCTGTTCAACTAAATGTTTTAAAGGGATCACAATGGAAAAGAGCAAGAAGTTCACTGGATGTTTGGAAAATAGCATATTCCCAACACATCTAACACCTCCTTTGAAACAATTACTAATCACAGCTGAATAAATTCACTATGCTGTAGGAAACATTGGTGACTCAGAAGGGAAAAATACCATGTTGCAGTGCTCTGATTTTTTATGTCAAGTAAAACCACTGTTTTAATAGTATAGTCCTTCAGTAGTGTCTGTGCAGAATGCTAATAGAATTCTCAAATACACTTCAACAAGGAGATTTCATAACAAAGCAGGGATTTGTTGTGTCTTTGCTTTTAGTCTCAGAAGGTGTGAGAATTATCTGGCTTCTCCTTTACATTAATTTGCTTATATTATTTCACAAACACAGAAGAGTCTAGGGACACCTATACCAACTCCAGTTCATACAAAGCATTTATTCGAAATGGTTAAATTATCAGCATCAGTCTCTTAGAAACCACACAGTACAATAAAGATCGTTTTTATTTTTAACTCTAGCATTGGTGTGCACCTGCCCTGTGTCTGAACTAAAGAATTCTTTTTAAAAAAATCACAGTGGAGCCAATACTAACTCAGCTGCAGCAGCAACTATCTAACGGAGACAAGCTCTGGCAGCTTCTACTGTTCCCACCAGTTTATCCACTAATCCTCCTTCTTATGAAGAAGACCAGAATAACCTTGATCACAAAAAATATTATTGCATAGAAATTGAATGTTTTCCAGTTTTTAATTGTTTTGAATTTTTCAAGTAATTACATTTGAATGGAACCCTTCTCAGTTTACTGCAGCTAGGTACAAGAGAGAAGTTAGATATGAAACAAGCTCCCTCTATCTTCAGTAGAAAACATCCAAAGGACAATTTCTGCAAATAATCTCAGACAAATCCTCTGAAAATAACATTTCCACTGACTATAAAAGAAACTTTAGACACCTATTTTAGATTAGATGCTTAATTTCAGTACAGCTCAAAGCAGACAAGGTCAGTCAAATTGCATATATTGTGTTTACAATTCCAGTACATACACATCAATACATATATAACTATGTGCATATATGTATATGTATACATAGTATTTGTACATGTGTCTATGTGAAACGACATGGGGAAATATACATGTATGTTTGTGTGCATGCATATGCAAACTCAAATTACAGAATCTGTAAGTTCTAACTGCTTTACAAACTTAAATTAATACAGGTATATTGGAGCACATGCAAATAGATTCCTGAATGCTTCAGTAGAAGCACAGCCTTCTAAATAAACAAATAAATAAAATAATGAATAATCTCAATGTTTTAGGCCTGTGTTTGATAGTGTACCAAATAATTTCTGATTTCTGTTTCAGTTGCATAAAGTTACATAGGTACTTAAGAGTATTTAATAACTACAACACTCAATATTGAGACCATGCTTATCATGAAATAGGAATAATGTCATACAGGAGTAAGAGAAAACATGAGATTTTAATCCAGCAACAATGAGATAAAGTCTTATTTATGTCTGGTGCCCAGTGAACTAATTTATATGCACAGAACAATCTTTTTGCCTACACATGCTCCCTATTTGATACAATCTGTGTTGTCCAAATTCTTCTTGCTCAACTCAAACCCACACACTCAGCCTCCTTAGCAATCACTGACCAAATTTCGGAACATCTTCTAGAGCATTACAGTTGAAAGAAACAGCAAAAAGAGTTGCAAAAGAAAAGTAAAATAAGGAGGCAAAGCTTCTGCCACTGCCATGATGGAACCAAATTTCCAGACGTGCCATTAAAATGAGGACCTAATTGCCAAATTCTAGAGCCAGATTTTACACTTGGATACATGTAAACAACTCCTACTGCTTTCATTAGAACTTATGTACCAGAGAAGAGGGTTTGGCTTAAGATTTGTAATCATATCACATTAAAAAAACTTGCTCTTCAGGTGCAACCAGAAGTTCAACGACTCAGCATCATGCAAACCACATTATGTAAATATTTGGACTCATTACTTTTTCTTTTATAAAACATTTCAGAGTGAGCAATGGGTCCTGTTACACTACTTGTCAGGGACAGTGTTTCTTGCAAACGGTCAAGTCAAAACAGAACAAACAGCAAAGCTAAAGAGGCAAAATGCAAGAAATAGTGCATGCTACGTTGAGTCATTGAAAAGCAGGGGAATGAGACATTAAGGGTTCTAATAATTAATTTCCTGTTCTGCTCCAACAGCTAATACCAGAAAGAAGCTAGGTAGTGCTTAACAATACTGTTACAAACACTATATACAATGCCAATCCTCAATATTCTTTAGCAAGAACACCTTAGCTAAATATCAATAAAGATATACACAGAAAGTAGAAGTGGTGCTATAGGTTGGAAGAAGATTTACAGGTGTTTGAGCACTTCTCAGAGTCATACAACCGATATGAGCATGTCTGTGGGTACAATTTAGTTTCATAGTCACACACTTAAAATCAGGTGTGATTCACTGTGCACCTGCGAACTAAGACTCTAATGTCACATCGTAGATATGGTTTTCAATTCAACTGCCTTAACACAGATGTGTGGTGTCTTTTGTAACATCCAAGGGTAGCTAAGATCCCACACAGAGCTGACACACGTGACAGGACCTACAGGGCATCTAAGTGGCAGAAAAAGGACAAGTAGAATAACCTGGACAGTTGTGTCAAGGTCACTCTATGCAGCCATAATAGGCTTTCATGAACACAAGCCTCAAGTGTCATTTGAGATTCCAAGGATGCTGAAGTATCTTTACACATGTGATGGATGTGACTGGAGATCAATAGGAGACCTGTGATTTTCCATAAAAGTAGCTGGAGACCCCATGGGAGGCTGTAGGGAGCCTGAAATTACACTGAATATAGATGTTTAAGAAATTGCATGTAATCTACAGAGCTACTGGTTTCATCCTAGAGTAGACATCCTGGGGGAGCTTCATTTGGCTAAATGTAGGATATTTGAGACTCCTTTGAGTATTTCAGAAATATTCAAAAGTCAGGCAAGGTATGTGAGCACATATGAGAGAATGCTGGTCTTCTGAAGTGGCATCTGGATACCATCCTGAGTCTAAAATTACGTCAATTACAGAAACAAGCTGTGTGTCTATGCTAGATGAGTTGAAAAGCTTGTTACTCCCTATACAGACTTACAGAGAGAGTCCAGCGGAATCCACAGAGATGATTAAGGGCCTGGAGCATCTCTCCTGTGAGGAAAGGCTGAGTGAGCAGGGGTTGTTCAGCTTTGAGAAGACTGAGACGGGATCTCATCAATGTTTATAAATATTTGAAGTGCGGAAAGCAAAGGGAGATGCGGCCAACCTCTCCTCAGTGTCCTGTGGGGACAGGACAAGGGGCAATGGTCACTAGTTGGACCACAGGAGGTTCCACACTGATGTGAGAAAGAACTTCATGGTGAGGGTGACAGCACTGGAACAGGCTTGCCCAGGGCGGGTATGGATTCTCCTCTGCAGATATTCAAGACCTTACTTGTGTGACCTGCTCTAGGGAACCTGCTTTGGCAGGGGGGTTGGGCTTGATGACTTCTGCAGGTCCCTTCCAAACCCTACAGTTCTGTGATTCTGTGATTCTGCAACTGACCACAGTGGCAGCTTGCATTGCATGTATATTTTTCTACTGTAGGCACATATATTTGAGTAACTGAATCTGAAGTTGAAATCAAACCAAATCATTAACTAATATCAGAGGTTGTTGATGGAAGACTGAAAAGGAGTATCATCACTCAAATTGACATGTAACCTGCAAGAAAAAATTTATACCAGCCAATACTGATTCAAGAGAGCATCCCTTAGTAATCCTGTAACCTCATTGTACCTCTAAACTGTGATACATAAGCCATACATTTTAATATCTCTGTGCAATAACACTTTTTGGAAGCACACTCTGCTTTGTAGACATGGGCAGTGGTACTGGATAAAAATAGCTTTAAACGACCTGCAAAAGACACAGAAACTTGTGTCATGGAATACAACTTGCAAAGTGCAAATGTAAAAATTCTTTAGATTCCTTTCACTAATGAATAATTCTTTCTCCTCATTTAGTCCATCTAATATGTTCATTAAACTTAAAGGAAACAAATTTAAGAACTGGAAACTTGATAGATAAATTTAATATTCTTAGATAAAAACTTTATATTCTCAATAAAAAATGCAGGAGCACAGATTTGATCTTGCATTTCTACTCTGGAAAACAGACAAATGTTTACATGAGAGATAAATAAATGTTTGGTCTATTGCAAATAATTAGTCTACACAAATTTTCATAGTGTTGTATACTCACGTAACACAGCTTAAGTCTTGGAAGCTCTCTTACGTCAGTTTTTCTGCCAAATAAAAATAAATGCCTTTATTAACATTTAGGCCTTTAACCAAGAAGAACTGAATGCAGAATCATTTCTTCCCCTGAAGCACAACTGGCATTATAAGTCTATTTTTATTATTATTTCTTCACTTACAACTTAGAGATTATAAAATATAATATCATAGAATTAATCCTCAGAAGGACAAATTTTACACTCACTTGCTCCTGTATGCATCCAAAAAAGGACTAGTGAAGCTAATGTGTTTATATTAATGGTATGTTTATATCACTGAGAGGTGAATCAAGCTCAGTGTATTTAAAATGAGCAAGACACTGATCTAAGAAACATCCATTCCTAAAAGAATGATGTTCCAAGTGAGATTGTAAAGGCTAGACAATGGGAATTTACGTGACAGTCCAAATAAAAGTTTCCTGATGAAAATTATTTCAAGGTGATTTCAAGGCCTATGTAAGTTTAAATCAGTGGAGCTCTATGAAGGGCTTCAGCCAAATCCAATGCTTAGCCATGCAGATGACCAGATGTTTTCATGCCAGCTATGCAGAGGGCCATATGTTTTCATGCCAGCCTAGAAAAGGATTTCTATTCGTAAGAGTACGATGAATGGGCTTCTAATCATTTCACTGGCCTGGGACCAGAGTACACAGTCAGCAGCTCTCAGTGTGAAATCAGTGGCTATGCAAAACAATAAATAAAAATAAAAATAAATCACTGTATTTTACAAGTTCACCTTCTGAAGATCCTGACAATTGCTATCTTTTGCTAGTCTTTCATTCCATGTAGCTGAACTGAAACCCACCACAATGACCATTTGGTAGCAGGAAACTATGGGTGCATATTACATATCCTGGAGTCCATGGAATCGTTCAAGTATTCCTGATCTGGGGGATTCCTGAGGGAACATGTGGCTTGGACTGAGACAAGTATGGCACCCACACACAGAGAACAACACCTAGACCCAAGTATCTCCCAAACTGCATGTAGGTTTTACATGGAGAGATTTATTTAGTTCACACTAAACAGAAACACTTAGTCTCAGGGACAGGATCCAGGAATGACGTGGGAAGTTACCTTCTTGTGGTAGTTTTCTTTTTCTTAGACAGAGTAGGGTTGTGTGTTTTATTTTTTTGTAAATACAAAGGGCAAAACATAAAGGTGTGCTCTGAAGCAGGAATCAAAATGGAAAAGTTACAAACATAAGATAAAACAGATAATGACAAAAATAGAAGTGTGGAGAGTTTACTTTGTCTGGTGGTCTGTGGTTTTAGGCCCAGTGGAAAGACCAAATGTTCCAATGTCCAGCAGGTGAAGGGCCCACCAGAAAAAAACATCCTTACTCATCAGATGCCCTTTGAAGAACAGCCAGAACAAACACAGATGGCTGATAATGTTCAGTATGTGTCACCTACAGATGACGTTCAGTCTGAACATGAGTTAGAATGGAAGACACCTGAAATATGAAGATAATTTATTAGTCAGCCTGACTTAATCATCTACTCCGTCAGAATACCCACAAGAGATCGTAGAACTTGCTAGAGAAGGTTTTACAGAGAAAAACCTTTGTAAAATTTTCTGAGGTATACTTTTCAGAGAATAACATGAAATATAATTGTTGCGGACCAGTGCATCCCACTGGTATAGCGTCAATCTTCCGGTAAGCATTAATCATTCAGTTTTAAGGTGTTTTTGAGGTAAGCAGAAACAATGGCAATCACTTTGTATGGTGGCAATCTGCCCTGGAAGGCTTTTTCTTATCACTTCTGCCTTTCCTATCTGCCTTAGAGCACTACACCTTAGCAGGAATTGGGAATGAGCTATTCTCTTATTACCTTTTTTCATGAAATAAGAGGTTTGCTGAAATAAAAATCTTTCTGGCTGTTAAATGCAATGCAGTAGTTCTACGTACTGTAAAGGACAGACTGCAGAAAAAAGTCCCTCTTTCTGGTGGTTTGTATAAAGTTATTCAGCTCACTTTGCTGGCTCTTCCTCACCATTTCCCACTGCTAAATTACTTTACAAGACAGAAAGAAAACTGAATACTTCCATACTGTCTGCTACAGGAGCGTTGTGTAGCTATGGATGTGAAAATAGCCAGTCTGTGTAATGATGAGGGAGGGGAAGACAGTTTTCCTAGACAATCTCTCCCTTCCTCAGAACACTACAGAGATTCATATTGCCGAGCCATAGTAAATTGTGGGAAAACAATGAATAGTAGGCAGTCCCCTACAGTTGCTTCAGAACTCAGAGCTACCATGTAGCTAAGTGACCTTTGCTTCTGCTAGGTCACCAAGAGGTAAATAACAGGAGAAAGGCAGTAAATGAAGCACTATTGTCCAGGGTCTGCCAGTACTGTATCAGTTCTGTAGAAAAATAAAGGTTTCCTGTGTTCTCTTCCTCCATGGGCTCGATTGTGAGATTAAGCGCAGCACCACAGTATGCGTGGTGTGAGTTACTTTGCCCCAGGCTGGGCACTGTGAGGTTCAGGGAAACAAAAAGGTTCCCAGAATGGTGTGGTTTACTCAATGAGAGCTTGAGTAAACTGCTTTGTGTCTGTGGCCTGGGACATATGGACTGACCGAGTGACAGTCCCAGGCCTCTGCCTTACACTGAGAGGCGGGAAGAAGGAAACCTCATCCTGCATACAACCCTTCCCTTTCCAAGGCACACATGCCTAATCTATGCTTCTCCCTGAATTTACTTAGGCCATAATTTGCAATATCATCCCTCCAATCTATGAGTACATTTGCTACAAATCAGTGGCTGCATTTTGATATAAAAACGTTGCTGTGAGGAGAGTGGAAAAGGGATATTAGGGTGGACAGAATCCTCCACATATATCCTGCTTCCAGACCCCCACCTTGCTCATAAAGAGCCAGATTATATGTTCGTGCCGTTGTAGCATGCCTCAAGGAAACACTTTGCCCTTCTCTGGCAAAGAGACTTTGAAAACTGTAATGTTTTGTTTATGCTCTAAACTCAACATAAAGCAAACACATGAAACTCCAAATCACAATAAATAATAGGTTTTTGTTTGCTTTAATCCCGTGATTTCTAGTCAGTCTCACAGGTCATAATTCAGAGTTTTTAAACCCCAGCATATCATGTTAAAGTCATTTTGATCCAGCACAAGAGTGGTGGGATTGTCAATCAAAATATGCAGCAAGGTCAATATCAATGCTGCCTTGAGCATGATTGAGCATGATCCTATAAGCCTTTATATTTGCCAGCATACAAACAGCCCCAGTTCAATAATAAGGATTATTCACTTCAGATAAAATAGGTATGACTGTCCCCTTATCTTTCATATTCTGAAAAGAAATGCATTGAAAAGCTCATTTGAGCATGGCTTTGTCACATTCACCATCAAACATCTACACTTCTTAATTTAAAGCAATAGCATTTCCAGGTATTTGGGTCAGAATTGCACTTTATATATTTCTTTTGAATCTGCTCCACCCAGTTTTTCACATGCAGAGATTAACCACTTTCATGACTCAGTCAATCTTCCTCCAAGGATCCAGACAGTAATTTATCCTTTACTTTTCAATTTCAAATTAAATATATGTTTAATGGGAAGAAGACAATACATGATTTCTCAGAATCAGGAGCAGATCTAAAATAGCCATAGCTTTGGGTTGCAACACTGTTTCGTTTGTAGCTTGTTAATATGCAGCATAAATGCAAACGACAAACTTCTCTGTAATGGAACATATTTCTCATAAGAGCCAACACACACCACACTTACAAGCAGAACTCTACTACTGGCCAACAATACAAACTTAAGTAGCTCTTTTGTAGTCAGTTGTCTGCTATATCTAAGTGCTGAAGTCAGTATGGTGGCAAGTCAGTGAGCTGAAAAGACTGGTGTGCAAATGATTGAAGCTGTATGAAGATGCTTGTGTTTACAAGAGAAAAGAAGGAGAATGCTGAAGTCCCACAGCAGACAGGGCATCTGGAAAATGTGTAGAATATCTGCTGAATATCTGAAGTCTGAAAGTATTTGTCACAACAAGCTTATCTGACACAGGGAGAATTAAAAAATTATTTCATTACATCTGGCTTTCAACAAAGTTTCTGAAGCCACATCAGCCATGGCTTGGGTGGCCAGACTGCTTTGGTGGTCACTTCTTTTCCCATCAGAGACATTGAAGTTTATCTCAGATTAAAGTTCTACCATAATTAAATTTTATGATCTGAAAGAGCAATCTATTCTCATTTAGACTACTGATATATCACCCAGAACATTCTGACAAGACAGAGAAGGTCTTGAAAAACAGGCCAAAAAATGCTGTGTATGTTTATGTACATCATACCATTCAGCTATTGCACAATGTATCGGCCTGGAGATATTTCTATTTATATTTGCATCAGAGATAAGAGGTATTTATTTTGCCTCCACAAACTGTTGATTAAATACAACTTGTCAACTAAACTTTAAGTTTGCTTAGTTTTATGAAACAATCTGACAATTAGCTTTTTAAATGTTGAATTAGACTTCCTTATAAAATGCCAGAAAAAAACACAATGTAATCTAACAACTGAGGCCTTATTAAGGACAGCTATGCTCAAACTAGAGTCGTAGGGTTTAAAGTTGGTTTGATTTTAGTTACTAGTGGAGACAGACACCAGAAAAATACAACATCTCTGCCTTACATCTGGAGATATCTGCTCATGTGCTCATGTACTGCCCTTACTCAAACGAGACATTCAGGGGGAAGAGCTGAAAATGCCAAGCAAGCAGGAATGAACTGACAAGTACCAATGTCAGAAATAAGTCCTTGTGTCTGCCAGCATACAAACATGGAGGGAGACAAGTGAACCAAGTGAATGAATACAACTCAGCATGTGTTCACCTCACCTTCTCCTTGTTTTGAACACAGTTCTTACACAACAGGTATCATTCATGCTTGCACTTTCCCTGACTAGGTATGTCTCCCATACATCACAAGTTCAGTCTGGACCCTTGCAGAATGACTTTGTCCTTGTTTCCAGTCCTTTCTACTTCTAGAAACATTTAAATCTAATACATTCCCAACTGGAAGATTCTCTTCCTCCAACTACCGGAAGAATAGTTCTTCATATCTGGACAGAGTCACAGTACTTGATTGTTTCCTAGGAGTGTCACACAAAAGCCACACTTCAGAGTACAAAATTCTTAATACATAAATTAACAGTGACACCATCACAAGGGAAACACTCCAAAAGAGCTTAATGGGGGTAATTCTGACAGCATTAGTTGATGTGAGCATGTTGAAGCCAGCCTTGAGAAACTCATCGCCTGGCAAAACATACGAGTACTACATTTTCTAAATAATTGGTGCTTGATGAAATATTTGTGCTCACTTATCATTACGTCAGAGATGCCAAGGCCAATTGAATGTCCAAGGCATTCTCCAACTGAGGTGACAAAGGCCCTCCACCGTGCAATTCACACCGCAGCTTTCATGTCACATGTGAGACAGACTACTCAAATGTATCTGCTCTGCGTGACATTGGTGGCATTCCTTCCTGATTGCCATGGAATTTCATTTAGGCTGGTTCAGTTACAGTAATGTGAGCAGGAAGGATACAAAGCTCCTACTGAGTGATACACACGTGGTCTTTGCTTAAAAATGCTTTCAAATATTTTTTGTATCTGTGTGTTGCTATTCCACTTCATTGCCATTTTAGACTTCAAGGGATATTTGTGCTGTCTTAACATCCATTAATAATTAGAAGGGGAAGACAATTTAAATAATACTAAAATACCATGAATATATGAATAAACTGGATTTATCATTTTGGTCTCATATATCACCAGGAATTCTATTATAAGCAAGAACAAACACCCTTTCCCTTTATCTCCAGTCCATCACTAAAAAAGAGAGCACTCCCTCTGGTATGCTCTAATAGCCCCGTGCCATGTCAGATATGCAAAGCAATCATAAATCCACTTTAGCTTGTTAGTTTACTGCTGTTTTCTATCACCAGACAAGCACAAAGCAACTGGAATGTGTCAGTGAATCTGGCCCTAAATCATTCTTCTTTTTTTTTTTTTCAAGTGTATTTTTAAGCCATGCCAAGTAATAGCATTCCAAGGCACCCAGGGAAGAGAGTTACACCACATCCACTGGCTTTCTAGCATGCAGATGGCCCAATTCTCTGTGAAGTTCTAACTGCTTGGCACAATTTAGCTGACTAGCTAAATGGAATTTACTAAAGTAGTATGCACAAGTATACTATTTCTGAAAGAAGTGAACCAGAATTCAATAATTCAATTGCTTTTTTTTTTATAAATATATTTTTGGGAATGAGTTTAATCATAATTGTTGGGAGAGAAAAATCCTTTAAAATGTTCTAGGAAATTTCTTCACCTTCTTTCTTTCCTTTTATCTCAAAATACGTTACATCTACATTTTACTGTTGTTTTATCAAGAGGAAAACCAGAAGTGCACATGCGACAGTGAGGAAGATAAAGCTATACTATTAATCCATAGATAAAAGTCAGATCTGCAGCAGAGTAAAAAAAAAAGCAAGGCATAGAAGATGCAAACAGAGACAAAATCTCTTTCTTTAGGAAGGCATGGAAGCCCACAGAAGACTCTTGAACAACACATACCTCAGTGACTGTGCCCGGTTCCATAATCAAACTAATTGAAATGGCGGTTGGTCATCCATTACATTTGATGTTGCTGTTATTTTAAAAAGTCTTGTTTCTTCCATCTGCTGTTCTCTTACAAAGAAAACCAGGAGAATAAATACACCAAAGTTCATGAGACATTGTGATGATATGAGTGCTCATGTGATCAGGGAATGTCTTATAAACATATGGGACTTATACTTTTTTCTTAATGTGATAGGAAATAGCAACAATCTAACTCTTTTTTTCTCAAGCTACATATGTTTTAAATAAGTATATAACTTGATAAATAGTCAAGTTCTTCGAGAACTTTCTGAAATATGGACCTTAATGTATTTCACCTGTAACGATGATGTTGGTATTTGGGAAGTACCCATAGGATAACATCATAGGACAGTTCAGGTGGGAAGGGACTTTGGCAGGTTTTCCAAGCTGCTGCTTAATGTAAGGTAGCTTTAAGATCATATCAGATTTCTCAGGGCCACTTACAGTAGTGTTTGAAAACCTGAGAGAAAGCATACATTCTCTGGACAACCTGCTCCACTGCTTGACTGCCATCAAGTTTGGGTTTTGTTTCAGGTTTATTTGGTTTTTTGCTTCATGCCACATGGTAGCTGTTTTCTGTTCCAATGTACAACTGGTGTCTTATTCTACTGCATGCAACTCCTTAGGGAAACAGGCACTGTTTCTTGTTGCCCTGTACCGTGGGGCTTCTGTTAGGCCTGCCCAAAGCTACCCCTTCCCCAGGCTGAACAAGCCCATATCCCTCAGTCTTGTCTCAAAGTGCAAATGTGCCAGCCCACCTCAGCATCCTGGTGGCCTTCCACTGAACCATTACCAAGATCTGTACAATTGCATCTTCTGTACCTGTGGCTGAGAACAGAATTCAGGTGAAAGCACTAATTTTTCAAGTTATTTAATTCAGTGTGTATTTGAAATACAGTCCTAAGAGCCAGTATCTACAAGAGTTAAACACTTAAACAAGACATGAAACTGCAGACCTTTCAAATGTTCATCCTTAGACTTTCATGTCACAGATGAGCATGTCTGCAATGGGACTTTGTATCCCTTATTCCCTTGGGACATTCCTCTCTCTCCTTCTCTCTCCCACTTTCTTTTTCCCATTCCTTCCTTCTCTCCACTTCTCATCTTCCTTTATATGGGGAAAAAAATCCAATTAATTTTTTAATACTTTTGATGACACTTTCAAACTTACACGGCTGTAAAGTTGACACACACCCAAAAGGAAAAGCCACTTAATCTTGTTTTCTCTAGTGGGTCTAGGTTTGTTTGGAAGAGTAATAATAGTAATAAAAGCTGTAGTATATTTTGAAGTAAGACTTGGCAATTGGTGAGACAACTTAAAATGAAAAATACAAAATAAAACCAAACAATCACAGTCATTTCTGACAGGTGCAAAACATTTCTGTAATTATTTCAATATTTTGATCCCTGCAGTTAGTTAACATTTAAAAAGAATAATTATCTTAAGCTGACAGGCTAAAACAATTTCTAACTTATAAGAAATTCATTATGAGTATTCAGAAGATTTCAAAGACCTATTAAACCCAGAAATATTGTGTTTCTTAAGAAAGTACTGTGTTAAAAACCTCAGTGCTATTACAAAGTATATATTATTCGGCAGCTGGTTGCCTTCTGCTCTGGACAGGGAGTTACAATTCAGATTTAGACAGGGAAAATACGTTCCGAAAATTGGTATGCCAATTATGTATTTTGGTCCTTATTAAAATGAGCTCTAGTCTAGTCAACAAATGAATCAAGGCACTTACTGTGCCTTTAGGCTTCTGTGCACTCAAAATCCTGTTCCTCCGTGCTGAAGACTTTCCTTATGTTATCTGGGCTTCCACAAGAAAAGTGATATGTAGTAAAAATTTACTTCTACTACATCCAGCCAAATCTTTAGGCCAGAAAGAAAAAGCATCCCCATGAGAATGACAACTGAGCTAAATAGTCAGAAAGAGTGTCAGGATAAAATGTTAAACTTTCCATTCCTGCTCCAGTTTACCCAGCGTTTGGTTAAAACTAAACACAGCAAAATTCCTGAGTAGCTGGTGCCATAGCCTATTTAGTTGTGTAAAAAGCATCATCTTTTTTTTTCTTTTTTTCTTTTTTTTTTTTTTTTTACCAGCTTTGGGCTGTCTTTTTAAAGCCAGTGGCAGCAATTGCTGTCAGCACGGTTGCCTATACTTGCCCAGAATATATTAGATGCACCAGGCCTACCATGGAACACAGGCAAAGGAATATCCACTTTGCAGATTGTAGCTCAGTTAATCTCAGATGCTCTACTCTGTTAAAAGCACAGGAAACTTGGGCATAGTTGGGAACATGGAAGTCACAGAGTGAATTTTCCATGGTATTTGAGTATTTCATGTGATACCTTGTCTGTGCACATCATTTCACCTTAGATTCTCCATTACCTACATACTCTCTGAGATGCAATCTAGTTTTTATGGTGACTACACCAGCTTTTTGTCCTCTTCTTCCATGCTATGTTTCTCTTTATGGTGGACACTTGAAAAATAAAGATACAACTTGATCACACAGCACTAGGAAAATAGCTCCTATCTGACCTGGCCTCCCAAAGTCAGGACTTCTTTTCAAAGTAATAATTTCAAAGGAACAAGATAATTGCAGATGAACTGACCTTTCTAAAGTATCTTGGATAAAACAGAATCACTCATGCTGAATGCCAAAAGTGGTCTATCTTAGGTTTGCGAAATCTTTTCTTATGAAATCTTAATCTAATGTGACACATTTCTCCGAAGGATTTTGTTTTCAGCTACAGTTTTCTAATAAAAATCACTTTCTCCAGAAATGCCATCTGCTTCTACTCCGATCAGAACATGAGTCTCTTTAAAGCTAGATTATGACATACCAATTGTCTGTACCTTCTTGGGAAATGCAGCAGAGAGAAAAGCAATTCAAAATAAGTTTCATCAAACCCCAGATTTGTCTGTTTTATACTGTTTTATGAGGGGTCAATAGCCAGAAAACTTAGCTCCTTCAGTGCAATAACAAAAGCAATGTGCATGACAGGCTAAAGTGTAAAATCCTCACACAGTTTGTCTCAGGATTGTCCTGGCAAATTCCTATTAATTCTTCTTTAAGGCCTTAAAAGAAATCTGGATAAAAATATCATTGTTTTGTTCTCCAGTCAAGACATGCTCTTGACTCTCATCAAACAATTAAACCTTTACAGAAGCCTAGTCCTCTCTTAGTGGCGTCTCGGAAGTGAGACTAGCATGAGCATTAAAAAAAAAAGAGAGCATTATATTTTAGCATCTTAAAATGAATGATATTAAGAGTGTCAAATCAAAACAACTGAAATTAAGAGTGATTCATTATTATGTTGCCTTTCCTGGAGCAAATTGTAGATTGTCACAAAAATTGCTCCAAATACTTCTGTGATCTGGTTTTAGATCATTGTGACTTTTCAGGGCCTGTTTACTCATAACCGTAAACCAGTAAGTGTTATATAATTAAAGGCACTAAAGTACTCAGTATTTTAGACTGCTGAGAGACATTTTGGATCAGATTATGTACTGTTCATTTGTTGTTTTGCTTTTCTCATCATTGCTCTTTGGATCAGACAGCATCACTTGTTTATATGCCTTGAAATGGATTCATCAGTGTAACTAAGGACTTAGGCCTGCACGATGTCTTTAACTGTTTTACTGGGTCAGGAAAAGAGTGACCAGCATATTGAGAGATCGAGTCCTCCTGTATGGTAGAGAAAAACAAAACCACCCTTATATGAAATCTCTGAAGTTATTGTGTACATTACACATTGGAACAAGCAAACATCCAGGATTTGCTATGGGAAAATAAAAGGAATCCTGTGTTACTGGAGAGACAGAAGAACAAATTTTTAAGGTTACCCATAGGAAAAGAAAAATTGTCTCAGACCCTGGGTGTCTCACAAAGAACCCAATTAACTTTTCAGGGATAAAGAATGGAGCATGTTGCATTACCAGGATTTTACTTTAAAAATGTTTTAGCATACCTTTCTTGTCTCAGAAATTTTCAATACCTCATCATTTTTGGCTCATAATTCTTTTACTGTTTTCTGCATTTTTACCAAGACAAAAAAGATGTGTAGACCAAAAAGCAAGTACAGCTGAATCAAACATGTTTAGAAGTTCAGAAGTGAAAACAGAAAGAAATATTCTGACATAGTCTCTTGCATAATACATGAACTTTAAAAATCATATACTTAATTGGAAACACAAAGAATAATCAAGGTCCCTAGACTTATTTTGGAAGCTATTATTCACCTTTAGCATGATTTTAACAGTAAAAAGGTAAGGGAATGCTGGCATTATTGCTGGTGGAAGAAATGGTTTCCATAATGTCTTCGGTAAAAACCAATGTGATCTCAGTGTGCACAGAATAATCTGTCAGGGCTTCCAACTTTACTACTTTTCAGTGTATGACTTTTCCTCTCATAGAAAACTGATTACTGCTGCACAAACCCTACACCATGTATTGAAAACTACCTGTTAAGGTCCTGTCTCTGCAGTGATGGCATAAATGTATTTTACCAGGATTGGTATAATGTCACTCTGTCCACACATCTGCATATATTAAGAGACGAGTACTAATTCTATTTCAGATAGTAATTTCATGTTGTGGAATCACCTAAAAGAGCCTTTATATTCTAGCCTCTCTGTAAGGTAGAAGTCTTTTATCGAAGCCTTATTCTAAGGGCACAGGAAAACTTCACAACTATATATGATGAGATTGCAACATGTCATGGGTTTCTCCTTAACTTCCTCTGGACACTACAAGCATGAAATCCAGGCTATTACCTGTTCCAGCTGAACATCAAAGCCCCACTTTTTTACTGTGTGGGTAACTGAGCACTGACACAGGTTGCCCACAGAAGTTGTAGAGTCTCTGTCCTTTGAGATACTCAAAAGCCATCTGAACATGGTCTTGGTAAACCAAGCTCTATGTGGTCCTGGTGTGAGCAGGGGAATGAACTAGATAACCTCCAGTGGTCCCTTCCAACCTCAACCTTTCTGTGGTCTGCAATTGCATGATCTCCAATGTAAATAAGTAAAAGAAATAAAAAATGAAGCCTTATGAGGTAAGACTTTCAAAGGAAGGATGGTAAGGAACGGTGTAAGTATAAAAAAAGAAAGCTGGGATAGAATAGGGCACTTGCACAAGTTCAAATATTTGACATGAAAAGATATCTCAAGCTACATCTAATTGTAACTCCTTAGCTTATCCTACCTGCCATATATTTTGCTACATGACTCTAATAAAAATTCAGTCATTTCAATAAATTATATTTGATATTTCTGATAACTGAGAGTGAGGAGAAGGAAAGCACAGCAGAACATAGACCACTTGGACTCCTGCATGTTAATGCAGAACAAAATTCACACCAAATATGAAATACCTGCCACATTTATGTCAGACTTTTATCTTTGTGATTCAATCCCTATTAAACTGCCTAAATACCTATAAAACGTTATTTATCTGACTGCCTTTCAGACAGAATCTTCCTGTATTCACTCCTGGGTATCTGTGGGGATGTCTAAAGTGTCTAACTTAATAATAAAAAAATTATATCTTGGATTTTTTTTTCAATTTCCTAGCTATTTCTTAAGTACATATCTTCTAATACCACTGAAAGAAATATTCCAAGCCTTCATTCACATATAAATTCAGGGGTCAACCATACTTCGTAATACTGGCATGAGTTCATCTCACTGGAGTTCACAGGAGTCTTTTGAGATGAAACCAGAAGGTTTTCTTTATTTCCAGAAGTCTTGTAAAGGAAATATCTTGATTGATTTGCAAGGTACCTTAATAGCTAAGGCTTGTTCTGTTACTTTCAAAAAAACCCAGTTTAATTCATTGGAAGCTGAATCACACAATTTGCTGGGAATTCATTTAATGTTCCTTTGGTCAGGTATTTTAAGCCTTAATCAGATTTGCCATGCCTCTGTCAGGTCACAACCACTTCAGACTTGTGAACTACCTAAGTACTTAATGAAGTGTTTTCATGCAGAAAATCATAAGCAAACTTTGGAAAGCTTGGATAAACAAACAGATGATTATATAAAGGTATTTTGAGATTAATTATGTTTCATGACAACTTCATGTCATGAGTTTTAAATACTTCCTAGTTTTCTACCAAAAACCCCCCATGAAAATAGTACAGGTTGCACAGAGAGGTTGTGGAGTCTCCTTCTCTGGAGACATACAAGACCAACCTGGATAAGTTCCTGTGGGATTTAATCTAGGTGATACTGGTTAGGCAGGGGGCTTGGACCACATGATCTATTGAGGTCTCTTCCAACTCCTCACATACTATGATTCTATGAACGTAATTTCTTAAAATATGCTGACTGACATGTATCAAATCCAGCAACAAATAATGCCCTGTAACTATTTAAAAACAAAGTCAACCAGAAATTATTGGTTTGATTTCAGAAAGGCTCTTTAGTTCAATTCAGTTGGTGCTGTGAGAGATGTGTCTAACTGTGTTTCTCACTTCTTTTTTACAAAGTAAGTTATTTTGTAAAAGTATTGGGAATGATGATGAGCAATTGGCAATCAGTTATGCAAAAGTAAAACATAGTATGTTTACAAAAAATTTTATGGTAACTATATGTCTCCTCTCCATTATAACTGAACACAGCAAAAAGAGTGGTAGAAGAAGGAAAGGAAGAGAAAGGAACAAGAAAAGAATAAAGATGGAAAGATGAAAAAGATCGACATAAATAAACAAAACCCCAAGAATTTAGAAAGGCATGATTCAAATGTCTGGAATTACGTTAGGAAACAGGAGCTGATTGGTTGCACTAACAGCAAACTCCCACAATGCCTTTGTTGTAGTCACTAATACTTTTGCATCAGTTTTTCCATCTTTAATAAGGATATTTATCAGCACAGAAGGAATGGTTAAAGTTAGATTACCTTTTGTGAGAAAAAAATTAATGCCAGTAATATTACACCTCCTAAAGGATGTCCAATTATTAATTATCTTATCTAATCAAAGAGTTTTAAAGCATAAAACTTTGTGACAAGCTTCTTTTAATAGATCACAATCAGCCAATAAAAATGTTTCTTCCTAACGTGTAGAAATAAATCATTTGTATAAAATAGAAGTTGCCTGCTGTGCTTTTTATGAAAATAACAGTAGCACTTCAGACAATGAAACCGAGGGTGGGACTACTAACAGTTATAAATACAACGTTAACAACGTCATCGTATTTCCCTTGACTTCCACGCTTGTATCTCTAGGGAAACAAAGGCCCTGTTACTTACTAACTTGAATTCCTGTCATTGTACTTTGGGAATCAGCTGCTTGAGATGAAAACCTACAACATATGCCTAAGGTTATCATGTTTGAAGTCATTCACAAGCACTGATGTATAGTTGAAAAATAAAATCTCATGGGGTTTGTTTGTTTGTTTTTTAAATTAAAAGCATGCAGAGGAGGTCCTGTAATAAATCAAGGTAAACAACAAACTATGTCATGGAAGAAACTGTAATGGAAAAGTGAAAAATATCCCATGGAGCTTTTTTATTATTAAAAAATTACCACACTGTGCTGTAATAAACATAATATTTTTTTTAAGTTTTCAGACAGTCCAAAGCGGTGATATGTCAAGCTTTGCAAACACAATTTATCCTTTCCTTCCCTTCCCTTCCCAGTATCTTTCCCTTCCTCCTGCCACTGCACAGTTAAAGTGAACTGATGATAGCTAAACCTGAAGTAAAGTGCTTATCTCCTATCCTAGCTAATACCAGTGTGAAACTATCTGTCAGCATTTGCTAAAAATCTGCCCTGGATCAGTGCAAGCTGCTGCTAAACTTCTTCCATCAAGCTTTAGCATTCTTTTCCCTAAGAAAATATCCATTTTCATTTAGAAAGGTCTGAATTAATGTAATTACATATTAAAATACATTATACACATATAGATCCTTCTTTCGTTGGCATGGAATCCTGTTGCTCCTGCAAATTGCAGAATCACAGATGACTGAGATGACTGACTGTTGGAGCCAAGATTGGTATGGTTAAGGAATGGATGGACCAATCAGTCTGACAAAATAATGTTATTAAATAGTCAGCCAGGCTTCCAAGGCCCTGAGATCCCAATGCCACCTCAAACATGGTCAGGTCCCTCTCAGGACTCATTCAAAAAAAATTATTGGAAACAGAAATGAAGCAGTTGCACAGAGAAAGAAAATCACAAGGACTATGGTCGCAGACTGCTACGTGGTGCTTCTCCATAACTTAGGTGTGCTCATGGATATAATACATTCTGTATTACAAGAAACTCTAAATATAAACAAGGCAGCACAATATGAGCAGTCATTTATTTTGAGTTTAGATGCTACATATCTTGATGTCCATTTTTTTCTCTATTTGGTAAAATAATTATGGCTGTTCCTTTAAAGCGAATGGCCAAATGTCAGTGTCAGATGGTGGAATGACAGCAGCAGCAGTTTCATGTTCCAGTGTTATTTAATCTGTTTAGTTATGATAAATCAAGGAATGATCTTTTCAGTTATACACCCTGAAGTGAGAACACATCTGTAACAGTGAAATAAGTAGGCTTGAACTATTTCCTGGCAGCAAGGCTGAATGGCATGGGACAGCCAACATCGATACAGTTATAGTCTTGGTTTGCAAGGCAAAATATATATACTCTAACTGCTTGTTGGGAATGGTTCTCACCCTGCTAATTCTGGAAGCATGCCCAGGTATTGTCTGGGAGAGTGATAGCTAGTCACTAGAGCTTTGCCATGGACACAGCATACTTGAACAGCATGGACCTCCAAATTCCTGTGCCTGGGATGTTCCCTGGGAATGTCTAGTTTATTACACAAGCGTAGCCACATGTTCTTGGGGTGGTAAGATGTGCTAGCTCCCTGACACCTGGAACAGTCTCGGCAGTGGGAATGTAGAAAGAAAGAATTAAGTCTTCTATTTGTCTTTCTTCTACCCTTTCTCCTTCATACACTGCAGAAAAAGAATAAATTCCAATAAATTCTTTTTAAATTTTTCCCCCTCCATACTGGTATAGCAAGAACATGGTATTGAAGTAACCTTGTTTTCAAAGAGCTGTCCTCAGAACAGAACAGTTGGGCTCACTTGCCCTTGTCTTTCCTGATCTAGGAGGACTGAGCAGGATGTGTAAGCCTTCTGTTTTCTCAGTTTCCTATAGCCTGTCTGAGGAGCTGCTTTAGGAAGATGCTTAGTCTAGAAGACACAAGCTGCACCTGTAGCATATGCATATGAACAGATCTCACTTTGTAGTTTCTCTAGGTGCTACTTTTTCAACATTGTAAGGAGTATCTATTTGGGGTCTCGGTATTTTCCTTTGCCCAACTGGAGGCCAGACTTCAGTTTGTGTCTTCTTCACGCATGGCCCAGAAAAGAGGCCGTATCATGACCACTGGGGCCATTGTTTCTCAGATCTGGCCAGATACCCGTATTTCCTAGACATTTCAGACAAAGATGCAAAACCAGGATTATATATGCATGCCTGTGCAAATGAGAATGCCTGTGGTTGGAGCATGCTGGTAAGTCAAGAACTAAGAATTCAATCTGGAAAAAAGAAATTGAAGTCAGTGACTATGAGAAGTGCACATCTATGGCTACAGATGAGTGAAAGTGAATGAGGTTATCCTGTTTTGAAGAGAAAATAGAAATACTGTGTGGAGCAGCAAGAACAGGAACCTTATAGAATGAGTAGTAAGGGTTATGAGGACATCAGAAAAGAGGTGGTTTGTGACACAAGTGAAAACTAGGCTCAAGTGTGCCGTCTTATACTAAGTGTTATGAAGCCATGCTGTAGCCTTGCATTTTCCAGCCCACCCAAGATCAGGACATTTTGTAAATCTTGTAACATAATTTTATCTCCAAAAATTTGCAGCATCAATTGTGAACTCAGGAAAGGCCTATTGATTACCCAAACCAAACCTTTATTTTGTACTTTGTTTCTCCATCATTATAAGAAAAGCTTTTTCGATGCTGGCTTTTTCGAAGCAACAGGCTTTTAATATCCTGTTGTTATATGTTGTGCTTCCAAACCCACTGCCCATTGTGTCAAATGCAGACAAATAGCAATGTGAATTTATTATATTGACTAAGCTCCAGTGGACACTAACTCCGAGCCAACAACTTATTTCACTTGGAACCAAGTCCAGGTTTTCAGGCCAGTTTTCTGGAAGCTGAACCCATTTTAACAGCCAGTTCAAGCACTGGCTCCGTTGTTACCAATTGTCTCTGTTTTTCAAACTGGGCACCTAAGTTGACGCTGGGCACCAAGGACAAAATAAACCAAACCAAAACAAAGAAACAGACAAACAAAGCTCACAAACAAACGAACAAAAAAGAAATCCTACCTGAAATGCTTCCATGTGTACCTGGGAAAGAGAGAAGAGAAAAGAGAGAAGGGAAAAGAAGGAAAAGGAAAAAAAGGAAGAAGAAGGAAAAAGGAAGGGAAGGGATATAATTTGCCTCAGACAAGTTCTGCCCATTTAAATTCACTGGTGGGACCTACACATCCTAATAAAAGGTTTCAGACCTTCTCTTCTGCTATGAGGCCAGCTAGCCTAGTGAGAGTCTCTACAGATAAATGTTCTCACCTTCCAAAGAAAGGTGGCACTGTTCACAGTACACACAGGGAATAGACACTCAAGTGTTCTCTGACATTGTATAGGTAACTATTTCTAGCCAAATCATGTCAGGGACTACTCTCACTTTAAAACACTGACAGTGGCAGAGTAATGCATACTTTCTAATAACATGATGAAAGAGACATCTAAAATAACAGCATTATTGTTCTCAGTTCCTTTTCATGACAATAGGAGATAGGTTCTTCACAGAATCACAGAATGTTAGGAGCTGGAAGGGACTTTCAGAGACCACCTAGTCCACCCCACCCCTGCCTGAGCAGGATCACCTATATAAGATCACAGAGGAATCTGCATCCAGATTGGTTTTGAATGTCTCCAGAGGAGAATGGCCCACATTTCTCTCTGTGTATGTTGATCTTTTCCTATTTAAACTAAAGGGTACTGGGAGAGCTAAACTCTAAATACAACTGGCTTGGTTAAGTTCATACAGTAGTTGTAACTACACTTGTTGAAATTTTGTCACTTATATTTATCAATGTGATAATTGCCTTATATATTTACTTGCATGTTAATTTGACATTCTCAGGTCAAAACCTGTCTCCAGTGTTATTTGTGCACACCCAACAAAGACAACATAGTCCATAAAATCCATTCAATTTACTTTTAAGACTGTAACGATGTTCAAATACTCTAATAATTGCACTAATTTTCATGCTCCATAGAGAAAATTTCCATTTATCAGATAACACTTAATTTTATTTTTAAACAAAAAAATTGCTAGACTGTCAAAGTCTTTTCAATACTGTAGAGTATCCTGTGTCCCTTATTCATGAGATATTTATTAAAACTGGATTTCCTCCAGAAAATATACCACAGGTACTAAGTTGTTTCTTTTAGAATTACTGTTTTTTAGGTTTAAAATAACTGAATTCACCAAAGATATTTATTAGGATGGAACCTGTCCTGTCCATCCAGAAACCTAATGGGAGTGCTATTATTGATTTCCAGAAGAGTAGGATCGGGTCCAAATTATATGAAACAATGCCAAGAAAAAGTTTGTTTTGCTCTGAGCTTTTGGATGGTTCCTTACACTAAAAATAGAGATAAAGGAAATGTTTCCTTTTGATCATGAATATTAACCCATTTGAATCAAAATATGTGTCACACTCTGACTGTGATTTTAGAAACGGAAACTGTACAGGACATGCAACGAGTCATTGTCTAGAAAAAAATTATTTGAATTTACTGGTGGCTTAAATAGTGACTAAAGATACACATGAGGACTTAGTTGGTTAGGAAACAGATGTTAAGAAGAAGAAGAAATGATAAAAAAGGCAACATGACATTATCTGTCCTTGAGTGGATGTAAAATTTATGTGACAATACACAAAGACGAAGAATCTCAAGAAATGCAACAGAAGAAGGAAAAAGCTTCCTCCCTACCTTATTTATCCTATTTCAAACCTTCTAGCTAAAATTCAGAGACTTGGCCTCATCTCATCTAGTTTTAAAGATCTACAAGTTTGAAAATTAAATCTGAGCTAATCACTATTGTCTTACCAAACTCAAAGAAGAGAGAATAGTATGTTACCCAGAAGACAAATCTCTGAGCAATCTTATGCCCTAATATTAAATAATTTATCAGCTTCAAAGACAACATTTCTTTAACACAAAGAAATATTATAAAAACTACTTCAGGTTTGCATCTATCATGGAGATGCCTAGCTCAGAAATTACTTTCATGCAAAGCACAGCCTCCAGCACCCTTTTTGTGGGTAAATAAGGAGATCAGGAAAAACAGAGCTCCATTTAGCCAGAATCCATCTGCCATTCTCTAGACATTGCTGAAGGTCTCATTTGCATCATACTCTTTGAGACACACCACTGCACTCCAGAGACATCCTGTGGGCAACCTGCAGAGACTCATTAAGCTACTTAGATAGCTCTCCACCTAGCTTTAAAAAGGGATGGGCTTTTTTTTTCCTCCCTGTTTCACAGCTACCAACTTTCTTACAGTTCAGGGTGAAACACATTGTTGTTTTGTCAGATGACCCTTTTTTTTCAGTTGTTCATTTTCTCCACTATCTGCATTACAAGTGAATCCACCTCTGACTATGTGAGAGCTCTGTCTGCTTACATTTGAGGTGAGTAGCTCACTAACTGCATGCTGTCCCTCCCGGTGCAGAAGGCAGCTCCAAGGTCCACCATAACCCTGTCTTCACAGCTTCCCTGGAACTTGCAGAATATGTCTGATTTAGGAAATAGGATTAGCCAGGACCTGAGTGTCTTTTAAAATAGGACATATAACATAATAATAGGACAATTACTTTAAATAAAAGTAAATTATTCTAGTGTGGCATAATTTATTTGCACATATCTAAACTGTCTCTCCCCCTATCACCTAACCCTCTCCTCTCCCATACACACCAAAACAAGGTGGATGTATCCAGATTTCTTACTGGAACAGTCTCTGAGATGCATTATTCTCACTATACAACCAGGCATTTTCTAGATCAGCACTAGCTAGTACAGACGTAACCACACTGCTGTCTGTGGGTTCTTTGAAGAGCGGTGAATTTAACCAACCCATCGGTTAATAAAAAATACATGGAATTACTCTTTCCTGTTTGCCAAATCTTGCTCTCGCACAATAAAGTTTAGATCTATTAACTGTTCATGGTGCTTAACAGATTGGCATCCTCTTGAAAGGACTGGAGAGGAAGATAGGGTGAGAGAGCTGGGTCTCTTTAGCTTGGAGAAGAGATGACTGAGGGGAGACCTCATTAATGTTTATAAATATGTTAAAGGTGAGTGTCAGGAGGATGGAGACAGGCTCTTCTCAGTGTTGGCCAGGGACAGGACAAGGTGCAATGGGTCAAAGCTGGAGCATAGGAAGTTCCATGTGAATGTAAGGAGAAAATTTTTCACTGTGAGGGTGATGGAGCACTGGAACAGGCTGCCCTGAGAGGTTGTGGAGTCTCCTTCTCTGGAGACATTCAAGACCAATCTGGATGTGTTCCTGTGTGATCTAATCTAGGTGATCCTGCTTGGGCAGGGGGGTTGGTCTCAGTGGTCTTTCAAGATCACTTCCAGCTCCTAACATTCTGTGATTCTGTGATTCTGTGAAAGAAATCACCTATTAAGGGGGAGGCGATATGAGGACACAAGGCCCTCGGAAATTATGGTTGACTTACATTCTTAAGAACATATTAATCACTCAGCTGTTAATATGGGGTAGGAACCACAGATAACACATTTGCTGCTAACATGAAAAAGTTGGGGAATCTATTTCTCTAGCTGTTCTTTGCCTTTTTATTCCAGATGCAAGAAATATCTCTCTCTCTCTCTCTCTCTGTCTCTCTGTCTCTGTCTCTCTCTCTCTCTCTTAGAAGGCTCTATCTATACTAGTTTCATGTTACACCTATTGAGCCTGTTGGGCTTTAAAATGTTAAAAGGGGTAAGGGGGTTGCTTAAAATAGCAACTGCAAAAAGAATGATGAGAAAGGGAGTGGACTGTATCTTTTTTAACAGTGAGGGCAAGTACAGAGATACATTGACAGGCTCATTGCTGGCCTGAAGTAGAACTATTAACTAACTCCAACTGCATCATCCCATCACTAAATAGCAGTAAATCTGCCTCTCTTGACTTCTCAGTCCATAAAAGGGGGGTAAATTTAGTAGGAATTAATTTTGACATTGTAACATTTGTACTGACAAGATACTTTTGGCCAATCAAATGATACTACAAAAACTATCACACGGCAGAAAAAAATCACAATTGCATTCTTGAATGTTATGGCATCTTATCTTCTTTGCCCTAATTCTCATGGCTTTTTGCTCTTTGCATCTGGACTTCTGGCCTCACACAGCTATGAAAGAAATGTGCATTTCAGTCAAGTGATTTAAAGGAATCATGTCTGAGGGGTGCAACTTGTATTTAACCAGGAAATTCCCACTAAAATAATGTCTTGTTTGCAAGGCATTCTGTGTCTCAAATAGAGGAAGGAGCGATCCTCATTCACGTCATTAGAGTAGGCAGGCAAGGCGTCTGTAGTGAGGACATGGGCTAAGGGGTTATCATTATCTTATACTTAATCTAAAAACACAACTTGGGTACTTTATTTTTAACACAACAGGATCAAGTTCATTCTGCTGACAATGAACAGAAATAAGGGAAATGGCTCAGATATAATGAAATCCTCTTTTCACTCAAATTAGAATGACCCTTTTGGAAGCTGCAATAATGCTTGCAATTGCTTTCTGCATTGTAATTTAGTTTTCTTCCTCTAGTGATAACCAGAAACGTAGGTGATGAGGAACAGAGTGAAAGATGGTTATTGTGTAATTTTAGTCCTGACTAGAAACAAAAATAGAAGTGACCATAGACTGAATTTTCAGGAGGTTAAAGCTGCTTCCAAAAAGTACCCAGAGTGACATTTTTTAATCCAAACTGAATCCCTACTCTGGCTCACATGAGGTAACACAGTGCTGTGAATTTCTGTTCAGTTACCTTGCACACTTTACAAGGTCCTGTACCAAAAGACAGTTAGTTGTGTAAGAATGTCAAATGCACCAGAGAGGAGGGACACGGGGCATAGGAATAAACCAATGAACTGTTTGATCTGCTGTGCAGATTAATGAACACAGGAAGACCAAGGTGTGCTAGAGTTGCTTTTTATAGACCACCAGGAGACTGGCATGGTAGAGAACGAGAAATGAGCAATACAGAGTAGGAATGGTGAGAATGATACATGGCAGAAGAGTCTGGAAAACCACATCTACTTGTTTCTCAAGATGCTGAATATTTATGGATTTTAAGGACATTCTCGGTATCTGCAGGCATAAAACCCCAAAGAATTTATTCCCTGCTTACAAAGAGTCTTTAGCAAGGAAGACTCATGTGGACTATATCTAAGTTCGGATAAGACTTAGCTAAGACTTTCTCACCTGTTCATACAACTTCCTTGGAATATAAAGCTGAAATTTCAGCACAGAATTAATCACACTTCTGCCCACTTACTACAGAATCAGTAGCACTTCCCTTATGGGGAAAAGAGTGTAAATATGTCCGTTAGAAGATACTGGCTTTATGGAGGACTCAGGGGAAGTCTAAGTCTCTGCAAGCAAAACAAGCATGACCAAATTTCCAGAAGTAAAAAACAAAACAGTAGAAGAAAGGTCAACAAATTTAACCTGTGAATAATAAGTGAGTGGATAGCATCAATATCTGAATGTCAGTTTTGTCAGAACAGATACTTGGGTCATTCTGTTGGCCTGTGAATGTGTGAATATGAAGTTGTCTCTGGGCCACACAAGATATTCATGCCCTATTTGGAGTAGGAGACTTGGAGAAGAAACAGAGGGTTGCTCTGAGAAGAAACAGTATTCTGTGGCTGTGGCTTCCAGTAAAGTTCAAGTTCTTCTATGGAAAGATTTCAATAGATGAGGTCAAGGCTACAGAAAGTACATGAGATATTACAGGAAGAGATATGCCAGAAGCAGGATTTCAATGCCTTGATGAAAAAGCCAAAAAGAGCAGAGAAAAGTGAAGAAACTAGCCTTAGAACAAGGCTAACAAGGCAAAGGAGATAGAGCAGAACCTAGAAGACCACATTTGTACCCAAAGCAAACTAGTAAAAATGAAGTTAGCACTGAGATATTGTAATAGGGAAGCTTACTTGGAAAAATGGAATGTCAGTAGCAGAAAGTCTCCAGCTTTAAAAAGTGGTGGGGGTAGTTGTACGGAGTTTATTTCTGATGGATGTTGGTGAGAATAAGATTATGTTGTCCTGGAAGATTAAGAGAATGAGATGTAGGTGCTCTTCTCCAGCAAAGCAAAGAAAGAAGGAAGGGTCACGAAGGGAAGGTCACAGAAGAATGATACCTAAAGGTCAAGGATGGGGAGATAGCTAAAAACAAGTTAGGGAGGTTAGGGAGAACTTTTCCCTGGAGAAATCAAAATGTATTTTTGAGCAGGAAGTAGCTCTGGAGAGTTCCTCTTGAAACAAGAATACTCCATTTCCTGGAGATAAAAAATAGATTGCTGTTAGGAGCAGAGGTCCACTTCAGAGAATGGTGGCTTGATCTGAGAACAAATATGTGACCAGGCTACTACAACATCTACAGAGGCTTACTGTAGATATGCAGACCCAGAAACAAGCAAGGTGATATTCTATTAATGGCTGCAAGTGGAGTGAGTGTCATGGAGCACAGGTCTGAACAAGCTGGGTACATGAGTACTGGGCTTCTCAGTACAAAATAGATACGGAGCTACTGGAAAGATTCCAGCAAAGGGCCACAAAGAGGATTCAGTGCTTGAAGAACCTCTCCTGTGAGGACATGTTAAGAGAAGTGGGACTGTTTATCCTAGCAAAGAGAAGGCTCAGGAAGATCTTACTAATGTATATAAATACCTGAAGGAAAGGTGCAAAGTAGGATGGAGCCAGGACCTTTTCAGTGCTGTCCAATGACAGGAACAAAGACAGCGAGCACAAGCTGAAACCCAGGAGGTTCCACCTGAACATCAGGAAAACGTTTTTACTGTCAGAGTGATGGCATGATGGCACAGTTTGCCCATAGAACTTTGGAAGGAGTCTCCATCCTTGAAGATATTCAAAAGCTGTCTGGAGACATCACAGAATCACAGAACGACTAGGTTGGAAAAGACCATTGAGTCCAACCGCACCTGTCCTCTCCTAAACCACATCCCTAAGCACCTCATCTACCTGTCTTTGAAATATACCCAGGTATGGTGACTCAACCACCTCCCTGGGCAGCCTGTTCCACATCCCAACAACTCTTTCAGTGAAGAACCTTCTCCTGACATCTAATCTGAACCTGCCCTGGCACAGTTTGAGGCCATTTCCCCTTTGTCCTATCACCTGTCACTTGGCTGAAGAGACCAGAAACCACCTCCCTACAACCTCCTTTCAGGTAATTATAGGCAGCAATAAGGTCTCCCCTCAGCCTCTTCTTCTCCAGACTAAACCCCAGTTCCCTCAGCTGCTCCTCATAAGATTTTCTCTCCAGACCCTTCACCAGCCTGGTTCCCCTTCTCTGGACCCCACTCCAGGACCTTGATGTCCTTCATGTAGTGAGGGACCCAGAACTGAATGCAGTACTTGAGGGGCAGCCTCACCAATGCCAAATACAGGGGCACAATCACCTCCTCAGACCTACTGGCCACGCTGTTTCTGATACAAGCCAGGATGCCATTGGACTTCTTAGCCATTTGGGTACACTGCTGACTCATATTCAGTCAACTGAACTGGAGCTTCTGGGAAGTCTGCTCTAAGTGGCCCTGCTTAAGTAAGGGGCTGGACTGTGCGATCCCTAGAGGTCTCTTCCCACATCAGCCATTCTGTAATTCTGTAGAATAGTGATGACAGTCCCTGTGGCTCCCAAACCTACTCAGCTGAAGGACCAGAGACAGCAGGAGAAGATGCCACACAAGATCACAACATTAAGAAATTAAAATGCATTCCACAAAAATAAAATCAACCAAAAAACCACACAAAACAAAACAAAACAAAACAAAAAAAAAACAAAGCAAACACTTCCAGTGCACTTGGGAGAAGGACGGACAACAAACTGAAGAATTGGAGAGCTGAGTACTATAGTCATATACTTGACTCCAGGAAGTTCCACCTAAAGAAACCAGCAACCTCTTTACTATGAGGGTGACGGAGCACTGGAACAGGCTGTCTAGAGAGGTTGTGGAGTCTCCTTCTCTGGAGATGTTCAAAACCCATTTGGACACAGTCCTGTGCAGCCTGCTTGAGGTGAACCTGCTCTGACAGCAGGGCATTGGACTAGATGGTCTCCAGTGGTCCCTTCCAGCCCCGATCATTCTGTGTGTGTAGCAACAAACTGGTCTATCTTTTATGGAGAACTTTGAGTTTTAAAGTCCTTCATGGCTTGGGTTGCAGGGCTTTTTTCATAATGGCCATGGACCTGAGCAAAAGAATACATTTGGACCTTTAATTTCATATTTCCCAGTGTTTCAAAATAACGTAAAACTTATCTGGATTGGAAAGAAAGATTTTGAAGCCAGAAATATCTTGGTAACATCAGTAAGAAAGTCAGATTTTGAGGCTGCTTTCAGAGGCCATCGTCTATAAACAAAACAGTATCTGAAGACAGAATTCGTATTTTCCCTCAGCTAGTAGGGTAGTAGATGCTAGTAGATGCTCCAGCACTAAATATAGATGTATATAAAACTGACATTCACAGTTTGAGCCTTCAGTATATAAAGGGAGAAGTCTTTTGGACTTCTCCCTTTATATACTGAAGTGGCTCAAACTGAAAAAAAGCAGCTATGGATTCATAGCCGCTTTTTTTTTAGCTGGTGAAGGCTATTTTCTTGCTGCAAAATGTACAAGACGACAATAACACATCCCTGTTCTCAATATATTAAGGATTCAATTTGATGAGGTCCTGAGGAGACATGCATTAGTAGTAACCACAGAATGTCTATGTAATATACAAATGCTTCAGTGATATCTTCAAAAATGTAAAGTAGCCATTTCAGCAACGAGCTGCACTGTTTTGAAGAAGTGTGCTTTCAGGTCATCAGATCTGGGCCTCCTAAATACCTCCTACCAAAAATGTGGTGTCCAGTAGGACTAGGAGTGTTAGGATCTTCCTAAACGTTATCGACCAGTTTCAGCCTCTGCTGCCTGCAGGGCAGAGAGCTCCACATAGAGAACTGAGAAGCTATCCAGCTATTTCCATGGCCATCATCCAAAACTGAGAAAATGGCCAAGCATTGTTTTTCGTCCCCAATCCAACATTTGTCTGAAATAAAACTGAAGAGCTTATTCAAAGGTCTGATCAGTGGTGACCTATTTGCATGTGTAAGATCTTTTGGTCTCATAAAAGAAACACTTATAACCCAAGTGCTGTAAATCTGCAGTTGGCCTTTTCCAAGTCTCTATGAGCATTTGGATAGCTTCCAGTCATCCACATAAACAATACTGTATATGGCATTTAAACACTGTCTCTTGCTTATTTCCCCGAGTAAATAATGACTGCATCCTGCCAGTGCAGTTTGGTGCAAGTCATAGAATCAGAATCATTTCAAAAAGACCCTTAAGATCGCCAGGTCCCCTCAAGGGAGCAACTCTCACCTTAGAAATGGTCTCTCTCTCCAACCTGAGCAGAGGATCCCAGGGATTATGCAAGCTGCTAGGAAATGCAGTCACATTACTGCCCAGAAGGAGCCCCAGTGTCTCATGGCAAGAACCATGATTTGGAGCCTGATGGAACCATCCTGAAGAGACAAGCGTGAAGCAGACAAGGAGCCTGTGGACAGCCAGCTGTCTAGCACCTGAGATATCCCCCACTGCCCTCTTTTATCTCACATGTTTTTTATGATTAGATTCTTAACTGAATGGTTTTATGGGTGTACAGCTTACTGGTATGATTTGAAGTCAGTACCTGGTGGTGGGTTCATTGTATTTGGATGAACATTGTGTTTGTGTTAGAATTCATGGCCACACTTGCAGAAAAGCATGGATAAGGGTATCGCTGCATGTCTTGCTGAGGTCAGACATTTTGTCTGGAAATTAATTTAATCCAGTTTTGAACAGCTCCCCTGGAGTGATTTCTATGTGACAACATAAGCAATACATGGTCAGTTATCACCTCCTTTGTACATTTCCCAGAGTTGAAAAATTTTTTGTTCTTTTTTTTTTCAAACAATGGATCTTATCTGGGCTTCCTGGGAGATTGTGATCCAAACCTCTACTACAATTAAAGTTTAAAAGTAAGCCTGATCACCTTCATTCTATTGGAATAGCATGGAAAAAAACTCATTTCAGTTAAAATTGAGAAACACTAGTCTTTCAAACCCACCCCTTCATTCCCAAAACTATTTCAGTAGTTCTTCACTTAATAGGCAGAGATTCGGTGTATCTTATACTTCAAGCTAATTACATGCTAATTTCAGAACTTGAATTTATTTTGTGATTTCCTTTGCTGATCCCGAATAGGAATAGTTACTGTCATATAATTTCTAAACTTAAAATTAAATAGGAAAAATAATATTCCAGTAATAAGTCTTACTCAAAGGCTTGAAATGTATTTATTATTTCTTGAATTCATATAAATAAGGACTATGAGACAGATAAATGTTTCTGCTGTCTTAGTACAAATGTGGTTGTCTTTCATTGTTTTGTGTCTTGCTGTTTTAAGGTAAAATATATACAAAATTATAATTGAATCTTTATCATAGAATCATAGAATCATAGAATCATGAATGGCTAGAGTTGGAAGGGACTCCCAGAGTTCATCTAGACCAACGCCCCTGCATATCAAAACAGGTATCTGCATGTAAATTTCATGTTTTATTTGTGATATCTACTTTTATTTTATTATAATATTTTATGATAAAATAAATATTATTCCACTGTTTTTAAGAACTGGATACTACATTGATAAATTCCAGTTGATACGCAATCACTGTATTTTATAAAATTGCTTAGTTTTGTAGAAGAGCAACATATCACTCTAAAAAGAACTTTGTATTTTTTGCATAGATTTTGACTAAGGAAAAAAGTGAAATCAGTAATGTTATTCTGCTGTACCACCTGCCCAGTATATAAACTTGTGCAGTTACAAAACTACAAAATCCTAATTTCTCAACTTCCTAAGTACATTCATTCCTTTACAATTTTCAAATTACCAATTTTCATTGGTAATGTTTCTGTGGCATCTCCCAAAACACTGAAAGCTGTTTTCTGACTTGAATTCACCTCGTGGCCCTAACGCGTGGCTCACACTGAGATACTTATTCTTTCCACTTATCCCAGACTTGCCCCAGTTAGTGGGCACGTTTGCACCAGACTCATTAAAGAGAAAAGCAGGCCTAGTTTCTGAGGGTACTCAAGTTACTGAACAATGTAAACATAAAATTAATGAGATTTGCAAAAGTACCTGCAAGCTCATGGCAAAATTCCCACTGATGCAGTGAGTATAATGTGAATTAAAATATACTGTAATGAGGTGTGCCTCGAGACCATGTTAATGAAAGGGTTTTCTGATGCCATAATTGTGGCCATGGTTTATACTACATATAACAGAATAACCTTTAAAGTCTTTCTGTTTTTAAAAATCACTCTGGTGGTGATTACAAGTTATCCAGTCTATATGCATTCTGTATGACACTCCAAATAAAAAATTAAAAAATGCATCAGATCATTATCAGTCATTGATGAAAACAATGCATCTGACGTAATTAAAATAGTGACTGGCTATCTAATCCATAGAATTGTTAATAGTTGGTGGGATGGAATGCAGTGGAAGGGCATAATACAATTAAATCACTGTCAGTCTGGAGGACCTTTGAGACAGTGGTGCAGCTTTCTCAATTTTGTACAAGAGTGAACTTTCTGTAGGACAAGGAGTATTTCTGCTTTCTAGGAAAAAAAAATCAGATACACTAGAAGCAGTTTGCATAATCTTATATATATAATGAACTGCATGAAGTTCAGTAAGGAATTTACTTTGTAGCTTAGTTAGCTTAAAGGGCACCAGTCTACTATATTTACATATGTTTTTTTCTTGTTGCAACCTAGATTAACAATGTTAGTTGCTCCTTCATTTAAACTACAGTATTTGATACAGTATTATCTTAATCCTCACATAACTCCGACGAAACTGTTGTTTTCCTTTACTTGTTCATCAGTTAAAGCAGATTTATACTACAACACATGCCCTTTTTAGTTTTTTCAAATATTCTAATCCCTGAAAAAAACCAGAGTAGAAACAAAAAAAGGTTGGTAAATTTAGCTAGTTGTATCTCCTTGACTATCCCATCATTTCTAATAAACAGTCAGGTGGGTTTCATTATTAATTATTCATTATAACCAAGAGTAACTATGAAAAGACCTGGTCCAGACAATCTGCTGGCAGACAGGAACAGCTTAGATGTTTTGTCACATAGACCCATTTCAGGGCTTTTCAGTGTGCTTCAGGTATCAGCAGCTGCCCAGTGTTCTAGACATGCTAATGCCACCACTAATGCTACCACAGATTTCTGAAACTAAATTGCTATTGCTGGAACTTCCAAAGCTGAAGTATGTGGTGGCAACGGTGCTGGTGCTGGCACCAAACAGCAGCAAACGTAGTTTTTGGAGTTGGCTAACAAAAGTGTTAGCAAATGTATCTCAATGTAGTCACAATCTTGATGGTCAGGATCAGCACCGAAGACTTTGAACCTTTGAGTAATAAGAACCTTGCAAGCAAAAAGTGTTTAAAGATAAAAGTTAATGCGATGTTAATTGACAAAGTTTCTAATAAAATATCAACACAACATTTAGCAAAACATTGCTCATGTAGGGGTCGCTGAATTGGAAACTGAAAAAAGTGAATACTGAATCCTGCTGCAAAACACGTTTGAAAAACCCCGAACCTGTAAAGGATCAGCCTTCCAGCCGAAGTGCCAGCAGCCTCCAGCTGCCGTCATGCAATTTAGAAGTGATTCTGGTGCTTTTATTTCACAAATACTGCCATCTAAATTAGGAAATGGATCGAGAATGATGCAATGGGAAAGGTGCTTGATACAGCAGATGCTTAAACAAAGATTATGTGAAAAGGAAGCTAAATGAAGAGAGAAGGCTGTCTGCTATAGTAGCTCAAGATGCTATGTTAGCAAGAGATGCTGGAAAGACAAGACAGATCAGGTCAGCGATTTTGGGGAGAGGTTTCAAAGAAACATTTGGTTTTCAGTGTTTTCCCCTACAAGTACATCAGTAATGTAGGTGAGGTGGTCACTTCTGTAATGAAGCACACATTCATGATTTAGCTTCCATCATCACTTAAAAAAAAAAAAAAAGAAAAGAAAAAGATGAGGGCGATGTACACACTGATGCTGGAAAACATCTTTAAATTAAACTCTTCTTAGTTAGACGTGCAATTGTTTCCAATCTTGCGAGCCTGTCCTTAGTCTCCACAAAATCCGGTACAAATCTCTTCGCTCCTTTAATTACGCTTCACTGAAGGGTGCAACGACTGGGACGAGCTGGCCGGGACCAGATGCACCGCTGAGGGTGTGCTCAGATAACCGAGCTCAACTGAAAGAATTCCTAACAGCCAAACCACGATTTCTGACCTAAGAATCAGAGCACCCCGGCTTGGGAACGGCTTGAAAACGTGGCAGTAATCTCGTAGGCGCTGCACGGGGAACTTCTCCGGCATCGTTTGCCACTCTGGACATATCAGGGGGAATGACTGCAGAGAGGGATAAAATGCGGAGGGAAAACCCCCTGCCCAGCTNGGGGGGCCCTGCCCCGCTGGCGCGGCTTTAGCCACAGGGTTTGGTGCTCTGCTGACGACCGCCTGGTTCCGCAGCAAGCGCCCGTCCTTCCCGCCTCCGCGGCCCGGGGCGCCCATCGGCGGAGAGCGACGGCAGCCGGCCGGGGGCACGGAGAGAGGCAACCGGCGGAGCGCG
>VXBZ01000885.1:111194-141816 GCA_013399135.1 Heliornis fulica
GCGTGCTTCGGGGCGCCGAGTCTAACGCCTCCCGCCCGGCAGCGCTGCCCAAGGGCGGAGGGGCGGGCGGCGGGCGGCCGCGCCCGGGGTCACCCCCGATGTGCACGGGGCAAACGGAGATCAAGGAGACTTTCAAGTACATCAACACAGTGGTGTCGTGCCTCGTCTTCGTCCTGGGCATCATCGGGAACTCCACGCTCTTGAGGATCATCTACAAGAATAAGTGCATGAGGAACGGCCCCAACATCCTCATCGCCAGCCTGGCCCTGGGCGACCTGCTCCACATCATCATCGACATCCCTATCAACGTCTACAAGGTGAGGGGTGGGGCCGGGGGCTGGTGGCAGGTGCGGGAGTGCGGCAGGCTCTCCCCGGGGCTCCTCGCCGGCCCCCGACAGACACGCCGCACCGCCGCGGGGCTGGTGGGGAACCGCGCCCATGTCCCGGCTGAAAGACCCCCGGGGACTAGATCTCACGCCAACAACCCTCAGGAGAGTGTTTATCTGGTCCGATGTTTTTCCTGGTGTCCCAAGTGGCACCAACCCTCTCAGGGGTCCGGGCTGGGAATGGGACAGAGGTGTGTGGCTTGAGGTGACCAGGCTCTGAAGTCCCCTAGAAACATGATCTGTCCCAGGGATGAGGGAAGTAAATGCTCTTGATGAATGAGCAATAGATTTGTCCCTTGCCCCCGAGGACTGGAGGAAGGGGCACGGGGGACGTTGTCCTGCGGGGACTGCTCAGCTTTGACAGGTACAGTCATGTACTTCACAGGGTGCAGTCGGTGGTGGCATGGGACCACTTTCTCAGGAGGAACCATCATCATTCGACTGAGCCTTATACATTGGCGTTATACATCAGTGTGTGTGAGGCGTGATGCTGTCCTGAGCTGCCAACACTTCTCGCCAGTGTTGTAGAAGTGCGGTACTGGCAGCAGAGAAGGAGTGAGCTACACCTGCTGCTCCTGCACCTTCCTTACTCTGCTCTTTGACGTGGTAAGACTTGCCACCGAAGGACTGTAACTCCTGCCTCGTCTACCCAGCTTGCACAGTCCTATTTGTCCGTAAGAATTCGATGGATAGTTGAATCCAGCCTGTAGGTGAGATCACTGCTCTTGGGAGGGATGCTGGCAGTATTCTGCCTTCAAAGTTTAGTCTGGGGCCCAGAGCACCCATCAGTTACTTAGTGAAGATGAAAGCCTTGATCTGTTCCTTCCTCTCAGTTAATATATACATATTGTATATGTTGTAAACTCAAGGATTAGTTACTTTGAGCTTTGGAAAACCACAGTTGAAGGGACGGTGTTTGAATTTAGTCTTTTGTATCCATGGAGATTGTTATCCATACAGCTGTTTGATGGGAGAATGCTGTATCTTTATCCTTCTAAGTATGGAAGCATTATAAAGCAGGAAGGTGAGAACTTATCATTACTGCGTGAAATTCGTGAACTGGATAGTTTGGATTACGTGAGAGTTCTTTGATTTGTAGTTTTGGTGTTTTCTATACTACACGTTTATCACAGTTCTTGTGAGAGGTGCGTACTCTTCTGAGCAAGGCAAACAAAAACGTATTAAAAACAATTACAAATAAAAAAGGTAGTGAACAAAAATATTTTTAATCTGCTCTCAGAAAAAATTAAAGATTAAATCAATAACAACTGCTCAGTTGTTATTGATTTAATCTTTATAAGATTAAAGAGATTGCAAAGTCTCAACTGCAAAGTTGAGACTTTGCAATCTCTTTGCAAAGTTGAGACTTTGCAATCTCGCCAATGCTATTTCAAAATTAAATTAATGATAACATGCAATTATATACCACAGTCCTTATCTTGATTGAATATCACGAAGTAGATCTTTGTGAGTAGGTTGGAGTGGGAGGAATAAAAGGTCAGATTGCCAACAGATAAATATTATATCATCTTGCAAGCCCAGGATTTTTGCCGTGCTATTGATAATGCTGGGTGCTGAGCAACAGCTCTCAGATGCTAAATCTCCCATGCTGCTACTCAGCTTAAAGAGCCCATAATAAAATTATTTTATGTCTTGCAGTAGTGAGTTAAATGTTTGCTGTCTTAAAACAGGACTTTTGAATTAATGAAGTTTTTTTAAAGTCTTAGATATTGTGTTTATTTAATAAGAAGTAACAAATTTGAGTGCAGTTTGAGCTGTTGATAACTTTTAATCTCTACATCACATTTAATTCCACCCACAAAGCAACCTTACATTGGGAGAATACAGTAATGCAGTCAAAAGCAGGCTGTAATCACCCACCAGTATGCGAAAATAAAGGCTACTAAAGGCTTGGTTTGTCAATCAGATCTACTTAACAGTTGTAACTTGCAATTTCAAGCAATTTTAAACTGGATGAATCAGATTTTCAGATGTGCTACCAGGTCCTCAGTTAGATGGCTGCATAAAAAAGTGTGAGAGAATTTCACGTGTTAATGAAATGCCAGCAGTTTACTCAACAACACTTGCAACAGAAAGTGAGAAAGTGTCTGTGAATGTTCTCCAGACAGACTCCTAAGAGAGAACTCAGAATTCCCACTCTGGAGCAGCATTTTATTGGCTATTAAAAGTGATAACTGCAAGAGCTTTCCCTTGTGACTGTTTAAGTAAATATCTTAAGTAGGTGAAAAAAATAAGCAAATGAAAATTTATATCTCTTAAACTGAGGATATCTGAAGAAAAGCAGGTGTTACCTAGATAGATGGTTAGACAAATGCAGTCCATGTGTAAGATGCTAATTAGTCCATTGCATTTGAGAAATTAGAGTATCAATCACTATACTCAATAGAAAATTAAAAGCATTGGAAGTTATCACAGAATCAGGAAATGGTATGAAATCACAGAATCACGGAATGGTTTGGGTTGGAAGGAACCTCAAAGATCTAGTTCCAGCCCCCAAAATTAGGGCATGAGAGGTGTTCAGTTCCAGCTCACAGAACCTGGAAGACTTTTTTTGGTGTTCAGGGTCCTGGTAAATAATCTGGCTTTGGCAGTACCCCCAGAACTGCAGAATGTGAAGTAGAGGAGAGCCTGAGGTAATCATTCTGCAGTACTTAATGTTGTGGTGGTGTAGATAACTTTGCAGAATTGCTACAAATTGGATGTGAAGGTGGTCCTTACTGGGTCAACAGATTCACTAAACAAAGTGGGCAGGTCTCTGTGAGTTTGAGGGCACAGACAGCAGGTATAATGTGTGAAGGTAAGGAGCAGAAGGATAGAATGGAAAATACTGCGTTTTGGAGGTCAGTGAGCTTTTTATGTCTATCTGCCCTTAAATCTCTGGCAGCTCATATAACTGACAGTATAGGTCTACAGTTCTGGAATGCTTATGCCAACTTTCTCAAACTGATGAAAACGTTAATTCCCAGGTGTAAGGCACCAAAACCAACATCAGGATTGGAAATTCCAGATTTATGTTAGCTCCCCTTCTCATGTATGCACACGTAATGAGATAGTAGCATGCACTTAAAAAAGCTGCAATCAAATAATATAACAACATGCTTCTATTTTGATATATAGATGGCATCTCTTGTTTTCTAATATTTACTTTCTTAAAATTGTCATCTTTCAGTGATTTTTCAACAGGATGAACAACCTGTCTTCTGCACACTCTTGTGTGGCTTACTGAACTCTTTATCAGTTTGCAATGACACAAATGACTGAGGAAGACTAGCTACCTGTAAATACTTCATAGATTCCTTTATCTCAGGAAAAGCAGAGGAAAAAAACGTCCAGGCATAAAAATATGATTTCCATCCAAGCCAATGATCAAGTGGCCAAAGGCCAAAGCTTTGTGGGCAATGATTATTTATTTCCCCACCCCTCCACTTCCACTGCATTTTCAAGCACTGGAAAGATAAGAAAGACCGTATTAGGGACAGCATATCCATGCTGAGGAAAACTGGCCCCTTTGTTAATCCAGCTGTGCTCTGAAAAAGGCCTGGTTTCTGTGGAAATGTCTTTGATGACTTTACCAACTGTTGTAATGCAAGTACCTTTAGGGCATGCATCATGATAAAGCCAATCTTTACCTAACTTTCAAAAACAAAGTGAAGGTGCTTGTATCTTGAAAACGTTGTTACCATCCCATATTACAGCTCCTGGCCACCACTACTTCTGGTGTTAAAGAGAGCCGTTTTATTGGGAAAAATGCATTATTTCCTTCCTTTCAACATCCCAGCCACTTACTTGAGGTCTCGCAAAGTTCATCTTGAAATTTTGTACTCAAAGTTTATTGATCTCTGACTGTATTAAATTAGAAGTTTAGTTTTCTCAGGAGCCCTTTATGGTCAACAAACACAGCTCATAGGCACTTAAGAAAGATCTGGATTGTCCAGTGAAGGAGACAGGTGACAGCCAGTAACTTTGTTCTGTAGTTAGATGGGAACAGTTTACTCTGAAATCCTGTGAAACGTCTGTGCATTGTTGAAAGTACACATACATAGTTTTCATGATGGACCTCCAAACTGAAATCTGTTAGATGGTGTCAGTAGAGATTTGTTTATTTAGAATAGTTTTTTTTTCATGATTAATACATTATATATATATATATTTAGTTAAAAGATGCACACAACAAATTTCAAAATAAGGTTTCGTCTTATTTGTTGTATTGGTTCTACCCTGGTTTGTGATTCCCGTTGTAACAGCAGTATGGCTTTTGTAAAGGTTACTTTTGATGCAGTCCTTTCATGGGAATTGTGGAATTGCTGATATTTTTTACTTTGCCAACACAGCATGAGGTGTTTTTCATTTTTGAGTTTTCTATACGATCTTACTTGATCTTAGTTGTTTGGGTTTTTTTAAATGAAGTTTGTAAGCAGAAGGTACTAATAAAGACCCAGGAAAAGGAACTAATTTGATGCATAATATTAGGATTTACACTGTTTACTCGATGGATCAGTAAAACATTCCTAGCTTAAATGGGAAGCAGGAAATATATTTCCTTGTCTAGCGGGAAGATGCCCACCCAATACCATAATTATTGTCAAATATTAATGAGTTTTTTAATGCTGTCTGACTTACCCCTCACCATAAGCTTTATTTCCTGGGCAAATTTCCTGTTTTGAAAAATGCTTGCTCCTATGAAATACTGAAAAAAATACCAGGAAAAAATGTGCGTGTCTGCTCTGCCTCAGAAGTATCATGTGAAAAATCTACCATTTCACAGATCTGTTGAAAAAATATTGCTTGTGAATTGGGTGTACAGTTGAGCATCTGTCTCCCCATGTACCTCTGCAATTCATATGGAAGTCATTACGAAAATCAAGTCCTATCATCCTGTGAACTAGACTTGCTGCGAACACACAGCTAAGAAGAAATACCAATTCCTGTTCTGCATCTCCATGTGCAGTCATTACCCGGGACTGGGAGACTGTTGTAGTAGATAAGTTTGCCTCATCTTTGTGCCTGACTGCCGAGTCAATGGCAGTAGCAGGTTGGAGCTGTGGCATCAGCCTTCTAGCTGGTGGCCACATCAAGAGCAGCATATGGTCCTTGCATGCTTGCAGATTCCAGCAGCAAATTGCAAGCATCTTTATGTTCCTACACAACCGCAATTCACAGGTGTGTCTTGCGTTGCAACATCTCTTGAACTTGCTTTCATAGGTGTGCAGTGTTCACGTCAGTTTAGGCTCAGATCTGTGGTCTGTGAAAGTGTTTGCTAGGAGTGCATTGGATGTCTTACTTTTTTTAAAAAAATATGACTTATCATCATCCTGCAGTGTGTTCCCTTTCCTTTCAATCTATTTCTTTTTCAACACATTTCTGTGGCTTAGCCATTAAAACTTTGCCCATGTAAAATAATTTACTGTAAAACAGTGGGAAAGGTCATTTGGGATACAGCCAGTGACTGACTTCTCTTGGGCATTGTACTGCCGAAAATGCAACATTATTTTTGCTCTTTGCTGCCACTTGGCAGTGTCTCATGGCTCTAATAAGTCATTTATCATTTGTAAAATGGCACTTTTTGCATAGATACCCCAGTATGAATTGTAAGAAAATTGTGTTTTATCCATAAAAAGATTGCATTAGAGTATATCCCTAGTTCACTAAGAATAATCATTGCTCTTGTCCAAGAACATGATGCTCCCAAATACTTTACGGTAGGTTTTTACTGTACTTTAAGGCAGCGTTTTGAGGAGAGCAATACAGAGGAGAAAACTAAAACAAGGAAGCACAGCTCAGCAGTTAAAACATTCTACTTTTTCCCTTTTACTTTCTTAATATTTTCAAGCTTTTGCTGCAAAAACATATCATTAACCACTTGCAATACTGTGATAGAAAAGCCTGTGACTCATGCATTAAAATGCTCAAATTTCACAACACATCAGCTGCAAGAGATAAAGGACATGTTTTCCCAATCCAATGCAAACAGCTGTGTGTCCAGTCTGCCCCTGTTTTAAGCTGGCTGAATGCAAGCAATATTTTGATGTTATGCTAAACCCAAGCTAACGCATCCTTTCTCTCTTGGTAGACCACACTCACTCATGTGCAGCCCCATTATAATCCAGACATATGGCTCCCAAACTGGAGCTGGCTCAAATCCAGTCAGCTTGGAGCACAGGTGTGACTGTCTGCACCTGAGAGATAAGCATTAATTCAGGGAAATTGCGGATGTGTGGCTGAATGGTTGTGATTTTAGGGAAAAGAAGACGGGAGTGTCTTGCACATATACCAGCTAGTTGTAGCTAAAGGTCTCCCAACAGAAATTTGATCAAAGTCCTGACTTTAAATTCAACAAAGAATAAAATATTTTAATTTTGAAGTGCTTTTTTAACAAGTCATCTCTGGTTTAATATTTTTGCATGTACAATATACAGTAGATACTATAGGCACGTATAGACTGTACTTGTTACCCAGCCCTTGATTCCTATAGCCACTAGTTGTGGTAGGCTGGGGGTTCACTGACCGATGGACATATATGTTAAATTATCCTGGTGTCACTGGATTCTGAAGAGTCTGTACTTAAAACATCTGTAATTATTCACACTGTGATTTTAGTAGTAATTTATTGCCATCAATTTATTGCCATCAATTAAAGCAATTTAAAAGATGTCTCAGGGAAAGGCTTTACTGAAAATACTTTATAATCACAGCCCGAGTTATTTTCCCATATCACATAAGTAAAAGATACCATATGGTTATTACAGCCTCATCCCTACTTCCTCTGCTTTATTAGTTTCCATAAAACTCCCAAGAAACATAAATCCTTAGAATTTATCTTTCTGCTTCATGTCTTCAGAAGCATTATACTCTTTGTCTTAGGTAGTTCATTTAAGAAATCAACCAGAGCTGGCCTGTGTTTTCCTACTGCTCTTGAAATGATCCTATTTCAGCACAGGACAAAAACAGATTTCTGAAGGTGGTCTGATACCTGAAAATACTGGTGGGCACTTCATATGGATTACCAAAGAGTGTACATAGTGATGAAATGTACTTAACTTCCTTAGTGTTAAATTAAAATAGTACTTAAATTTATCAGGGCCTTTCAAAAACTCTCTTGGAACATGCAACTGTTCATCCTTAGATGCACATGCACATGCTTTTAAGGGCTTTTTGGAACCAGACTGACAGCAACTCTGGGGCTATTTTTAGTCATTTTGCTCCCCAGAAGAATCTATGTAATATGATTATATATTTCTTATTTTCTTACATCCCTGTTGAATGAGGTGTGTGAGGAGACCTGAGCCAAAGGAAAGATTTTGCAATCTCTTGGGTAGTTATTCTTCTTTCCTCTCCTTTTCCATTTTGTAGCCTTCTATCTGCAGCAGATCCAAAAGGCCTCATTTGAAAAAAGTAATGAAAAACAGAGATGCGCTTAGATAACGTAACTAATTACAGAAACTCAGAAAGTTTACTTTTGTATATAACGATTGCGACTATTTCTTGGCATAACGTCTGTTCTGGAGAGTCTTGTTTTTATGAGGAACTAGAAGATTTGGCTGCTGCTGTGGTGCATTTGAGCCATTAGAGCAGCTCACAGCAGAGTACAAAGATTGAATGTTTCTGAACTAGAAGCTACAGATGAACAGTTCACAGCGTCCGATGTGAGGAAGGTGCTTTCTGAGTCCAGTTAGCTTTGTCCCTGAAATCAGCTAAAATGTGCTGCTAGGGATGTGACAGAAGATAGCCATTGAAGCATGTGACCAAAAGTACTGTTGAACCAACCTAAAAATTATTGTGCTGTTTTCTGTATTCCGTAGCACTTGTAGCTACGATCACTATGCAGATTTCAGTATTATAATGCAGGGTTGCTGGGAAATGGGCCAATAAAGATCTTCAATGTGGGATTCATCTGATCTGTCTTTACCTTATGCAAAATATTTAGTTCAAACTAGCTGATTAGGCTCCATGAGAGGCCTCATCTGGAATGTTGTGTGCAGTTCTTGGCTCCCCAGTTCAAGAGGGACTGAGAGCTGCTGGAGAGGGCTACAAACTGCAATAAAGGGCTACGGAGATAATTAGGGGACTAGAACATCTCTCTTATGAAGAGAGGCTGGAAGACATGGGACATTTTAGCCTAGAGAAGACTAAGGGGGGATCTTATCATTGCTTATAAATACTTGAGGGGTGGGTGTCAGGAGGATGGGTCAGTCGTTTTCCAGTGGTGCCCAGTGACAGGACCAGAGACAATGAGCTTGAATATAGGAAGCTCCACCTAAACATGAGGAGAAACTTCCTTATTGTGAGAGTGACAGAGCACTGGAACAGAATGCCCAGAGAGGTTGTTGGAGTCCCCTCTCCATTTATGGAGATACCAAAACCCACCTGGACACTGTCCTGTGTAGCCTAATCTAGGTGTTCCTGCTCTGGCAGGGGGATTGGACTAGATGATGTCCTGAGATGTCTTCCAACCCCTATCAGTCTGTGATTCTGTGAGTGTCCAGTGGGTTTCTTCTTGCATTATCAGAGGGTCAGCTTAAAACTATGGGATACATTGCTCCTCAGCATTGCCTGACTTTCTCAGCTGAGGGAGTCTGGACACCAGATTCAAACAAACCGCACCACAGACAGAATCACACAGAATGATAAGGGTTCGAAGGGATGTGCAGTTGTTGGCTTTGCCTCTGTTCTGATCAACCTCAAGTAATTTTCTGTATGTCTAGTTAATGGAGAGTTACTTGGAACATAGAAGAAAAGCAATGATGGATAAAGCTAATATAAAGATGAGGGAAATCCTCACCTGCCTAGTCATATTTTTCCAGAAACACCGGGGTGCTGAAGTTAGAGGTAAAACAAGTGGAGTTTTCAGGGCCTCAGTAGTCAAGGCTAAGCTTTTATGTGTATCTTTGCCCAGCCAGGGAGTGAGAGGGTTGTTACTGCCTAGCTTTTAGGACATGCGTCTTGAAGTCTGCCTTGTGAAAAGGTTCTTGATGAAGTTTTACATGATGGAAAAGAAAAACAGTCGAGAGAAAAGTCTGTGTTGCAGCTTCAGGAATTATTGTTTTAAAATAGTTTGTCTCTAATTATTGTTTTCTTTACACAGCTGCTTGCAGAGGACTGGCCCTTCGGTGTTGAAATGTGCAAATTAGTACCCTTCATTCAAAAGGCATCAGTGGGCATCACAGTGTTGAGTTTGTGTGCCCTCAGCATAGATAGGTGAGACTTATTTTTTTCATCAAACTCTGTAATTTCATTTCAATACCGGCATTGGATCAAACTCAACTTTCCACTCAGCTGATATAATAGGAATAAGCTGAGTTTAAGCCAGTTAAACCATGTGGGTTTTCTTATAGTTTTAATTTTCAAACGTGTGCTGTTACCTCAGGTATAGAGCAGTTGCGTCCTGGAGTCGCATTAAAGGAATTGGAGTGCCGAAGTGTACTGCTGTTGAGATTGTACTCATCTGGGTTATATCGGTGATACTGGCTGTTCCAGAAGCTATCGCGTTTGACATGATTACGATGGAGTACAGAGGAAAGGATCTTAGAATCTGCCTGCTTCACCCCACACAGAAAACTTCCTTTATGATGGTAAGACACTGCCGTTTATAAAATCTTCGGAACTCACATCTTCTCAGTCTTGCATGGATTGTAATGTACACAAGTGTATGTGAAATGTAGGTGCGTATAACATGCAAATGAAATTCAAATTTCGGAAGTATATTGGCTAAAAGAAGAGCATTCAGGAACTTTAATCTTCTTGTGAGCTTTATGCATATTACTGTCTTGCTGTTTCCTTATCTGCAATGTACACCTTACAGAGATATTTTTCAGGACAGACTGACTAATCAGGTATGGCATATTTCCCAAAAGGCTTGATATTCCTGACAATGGTTTTGCTTTTGTTTTCATTCTAGTTCTACAAGCAAGCGAAAGACTGGTGGCTGTTTAGCTTTTACTTCTGTTTGCCACTGGCTATCACAGCATTTTTCTATACTCTCATGACCTGTGAGATGTTAAGAAAGAAAAGTGGGATGCAGATTGCTTTAAATGACCACTTAAAACAGGTAAAAATGACAACTCCACCGACTCTATAGAGTAATACCTTTACTGACATTACTGCCTCATCATAATTATCTTCTTACATAACAACTTCAAGATGATTGCTAAGGAGACATTTCCTAACAGTGGTGCTGTTGAACTCATATCTGTATCTATCTATCTATCTATCTATCTATCTATCTATCTATCTATCTATCATATGTATCGGATCCCTCAGAAAAGATTTGCACTGGCAATCTCAAAACTGTTGTGGTTTTTCTTCTTGTTCAGTGTTAATCCTTCAATTTACATAGTTTTTTATTTACAGTAATGGGACCTGGGTATTTTGTAATGAAAACTGAGGCTGTGCTGTAATCTAGAGGCTGGTGTTGTAAAATTGTTAATTATTTTTGAGCAATTTAACACTGTACTATAATGAAAGATGTTGCAGGGGTTTGGAGGGTCTTGTTTGTTCAGCCTGAAGAAGAGGCTGAGGGGACACCTCATTGTGGTCTATGGCTTCCTGGCAAGGGGTCAGGATCTGTCCTGTCTTTGGCAACCAGTGATAGAACCCAAAGGAACAATATAAAACTGAGACAGGGGAGGTTTAGGTTGTATGTTAAGAAGAGGTTCCTTACTGAGAGGGTTGATGCACTTAGTGACATGCTCTGACTTGGCTGTCCCTGTGTGGAATCAGGAGTTGGACTTGATGCTTCTTGTAGTGGTTTCCTCCCAACTGTGGATATTCTGTGATAATGAGGTTAGCAGTATATGTTAACAGAACAAAATGCATTCCACAGTGCATTCCAGGTTAGTAGTGTACCAGACACAAACATCATACATCATTAGAATTTAACTACGTTTGTACTGTAATGTATATTTGCACTCCTTTCCTCTTTGTTGAAGCTGTTATTGAAATCTCTTGGTGCATTTATAGTAAGAACTGAGTTCAAAGCACAAGAAAATGCTATTGAAAACAATATGCTATTTGAAAATTATTGTGGAGACAAGTATCTTCTTTTAAATTTAAATGACTGTTGTCATATTCATCATTTTTCATATGGTTACTCATACTTTTTAAAATTAGAGATACAATGAGTCAGGGCAAGACATCTAAAAGAATACTAGTTTGAGTACATATTCCAAGAAAATAAGGTATTTGGTGTTCTCCTAACTCCTATTTTGATAGGGAGCTTATTTTGTTTATGAAACATTTAGATATTAAAGATCTGTAACACTACTCTGTCCTATTTTCTTTTTTCAGAGGCGTGAGGTGGCCAAAACTGTGTTCTGTCTGGTACTTGTTTTTGCCTTGTGTTGGCTCCCGCTTCACTTAAGCAGAATATTGAAGCTCACTATTTATGATCAGAAGGACCCCAACAGATGTGAACTTTTAAGGTGAGACAAAATTCAAATGATTGTGTGCTGCTGATATTCTCTATAAGCATATCTGGATTTCCTAACGAACTATCTTATTCTGTGTGTCAGAAGTTCTCTCTGCTTCTTCATTCAGGACTCTCTGGTTTCACTCCAGTAGCAGAGTCAGGAAATTATGAGGAATCCCATGAACACAGGGCTTCTGTCCTGTTTGCCTGTTTTTTCCTGATCCCCTTAGGGGGGGACTGTCTTATCGTCTTGTGACATTATGTGGGTGGAGAGTGCATTTCTGTCCCCATTTTCCCTTTCTACAGAACAGTTTGGATTAAATCTGTGAAGGAAATCTCACAGCTGTTTCCTTCCACAAATTAAGGTGGTTGGAACTTCTGAAATGACTTTCATGAGAGTTGTATACTAATTCAAGCCTTATTATTGAACACAGTCATTATAAATTAATCCTGTTGATATGAGCCCCTCTAATATTTTGGTTAATAGTTAGTCTTGGTTGAGTGAAGCTGAGTCCCGTTTATATTCTGGAAATCCCCTATTAAACATTTTCAGAGAAAATGAGAAGTGTCTCACCTACCTTATTTTCCACACAGCTTTTTTCTTGTAATGGACTACATTGGTATTAACATGGCTTCACTGAATTCCTGCATCAATCCAATAGCTCTGTATTTGGTGAGCAAAAGATTCCAAAACTGTTTCAAGGTAAGAGACTGCTGGGAGCTGCTTCTTTGGTGAAAAGTTGATGTCAGCAGTAAAATTCATTCTGTAACATTCACAAAGGGTTTCAATTGGTTATTATGTTTTGGTTTAAACTTTAACTGGGATGTGGTAGGTGTTTCTCTCCCTCTCCTGCTGAAACTACAGCTGCATAGAAAGGAATTCAGGATTCATGAGGGAAAAAGAGAAAGCAAAAGAGAGTAGCTTACAATAAACTCTCTTGACACCATGCTAATCAGTGCTACATCACTTCCTAACAGGAGCTGGCATCCAGCCACTTCAAGAGCACTGACAAAGCAGACTCAGACTGCGCTGCCGAGATTCACGTAGCCATATCCTCTGTAACCCAATGGGAAGGGCCCTGACACCGGGTTCCCCCATCCTGACCGAGCACTTAAATCAGTAGGCAGTTATGTAAGGCAGAGTGTGCAAGTATCCACTCAGCCTTTTCTGATGCCAACATTTTATCAGACAGGCCTTTTTGCTGTTTTGCCTTATTTGAGTGAGTAGTCCTGGGCACTAATTCTCCATGCAGGATTGGAGGCTCTGGATTGCACATGGATTGCGATTGGTCCTTCAGCCTTCATGTCTGCTTAGAACATGTCCAGATTTGGGCTTTTTTTGTGGCCCCTTACCATCTTCAGACACTGTGTCATAGTTCTTGCATTGTTTACTACAAGTTCTTAGATTTTCCTTTTTTTGCAGAGAATTTAAGTGTTGGCCACTGTGAGGCTTATTGCCTGCCTGTGTAAATTCCTTACTAGCTGTATTGTTACATCTGAAGCCCGTCAGCTCTACATCTCGTATTGCTGGGGTGTTTCCCTTATAATTACAACCACACAGGTTGCAGAGGCTTTAAGTGTCTACATTGCCAGCTCCCTGATGGAGTCACTGGAGGTGACTGAATAGACTTCCAGCATCCTAAGGCCTGTCAGCATCAGGAAAAGGTCTGGAGTACATCCAGTAAATGTTTGAACTGTATGTAGGTTTTCATCAATCTCCTCTCTAGTCCTTCCCTCCTTCTCAAAAATACCCCACAGCCCACTGCATAGCAGCATCTTGCTTGGTTAGTATGTAGATAGTATATATTACTGTGTGTGTGTTTTTTCCAGTGAAGATTATCAAGGAAAGGAAAACAAGGCGTCATAGTTTTATTTTCAAATGCATTTAGTATTGCAGATCAGACTTAAAGCAGTATGTGTGTGGCCATTATTATATATAACTCATTGTTACTCCTCCTGCTCTCCAGTGCTTAGGTTGCTAATGGGGCATCCCAGTAGTTATTGATGATTTGTCTCTTTGCTTATGCTGTAATCCCAAAAGGACAGGTTGCACACTTGGGCTTTCTTACTCTACCACTGAAGAAGGGCAGCGATTCGATGTGTTTTGCCACATGTGCAAAACAAAATCATGTAAAATGTTTCTTCCTTTTATTTTAACAGTCATGCTTGTGTTGCTGGTGCCAATCCAAAGATCTGTTGTCCCTGGAGGAAAGGCAGTCCTGTTTAAAGTTCAAAGCTAATGATCACGGATATGATAATTTCCGCTCCAGTAACAAGTACAGCTCTTCATAAAACAGGCATAAAAGGTATATTCTCTTAACATTAATGCTGGTGCCTTTTAAAGCAAAAGTGGCAATTACTTTCAAAGAGATGGTAGCGTTTAGAAAAATCTTGGGTTTGTGTTTGCACAAAAAAGGTTATAAAAAAATAATTGCCCCAATACTGTGTCACGTTGAAAATCGTGGACGTTTATAAACTTGTCATGTATGAACATGAAGAAAGGCTTGGAGAGAACGAGTTACGGTTAGCACTTGAATGCTTCTGAATCAGCACTTCCATATGATCCCCACTTTCTGTACTTTAAACAATCATTTGTATTCACTGTAACAGTTGTAGGAAGTGAAGTCACAGTAGTTACTGAACAGTATAACATAACATTAATTGGATCAAAGCCATTATTATGTATAACTCAGTATATTGTCTTTTATAAAGCAGATTAACCACCATCACTCTTGTGGTTTGTTGTTTTGTTTGTTTTTAAATAAAACACAGAATACTTTGTAATAGAGGTTTAAATGTAAAAAAGTAGAATTTTCATCAGGGGTATTATAGAGGTAGCTAATGAAAATATTAGAGATGCAGTCAAGTCAAAAATGTGTTTCACTCTGATGATCTTATGTATTATTGTTAGAAGGAATGTCCCAAGGCCTCTATAAATACAATTCAGTAATCACTTTGTGTGTGTTCAATGCATTTGGCAGCACTTTGGGTATGGTCCATTTCACTGTTTCCATGTTATTCCTGTTTAATGACAGCAGAGGAGAGAAAAATACACCAAAAGCAAAAATTCATGCTACTAGAACCGTACAAACGATGGCTAGTATTGGAAACCAGCTATTTTTAACTGAAAACAAATTGTTTGTATCCCATGAAAACAGTGGGCGTTCAAGAGCCTGAGGGTTCTGCAAGATACTGCTGTGACAATTACAACTATTTTGCGATTGAAATACTGTCTTGGGGCAAAATCCTTCAGAAAAAGGAAGAGGAAAAAATGTAACCAAGGAAAACAGAGGGATAATTTGGATTTCTATTTTCATTTAGATTTAAATCTTCATAAAGAAAATAATTCATGGACTGTACTTCTCGAGAACAGTACTATGTAGCACACTCATCTTCATACTGTTTTAAAATATGTTCTACTTCTGTAGTTCCGTATTTATGGGCTTAAGATGTGTGATTAGTTTCTGCTTCTGTAAATAGTTTAGTGAAGCATAATTAATTATAAAGTATTAAAATATGGGCAGGACCCTGTGAGAAAACAGAAAGATAAAGATGCCTGTAGTAAACATGATGTATATTGCCGGGAGCAATGCACATTTTGTACATACATGACAGGTCATTCTTCGGCTTTTCATTTCCTATTAATTTGTTACAGATGTCCCCAAAGACCTATTAACATATTTTGTGCACTAAGGCATGAGGGTTTTTTTTAAAAGTCATATAACATGTTTTTGTAAAAGACACGTTTTCAATAGACATGGTATTTTATTATAATAAAAATATTTATCAAAACTCAGGATTTTTTTTTTTTAATTTCCAAATTTAACATTTTTACCTAAGGATTTTTACCTTTTTCCCCCGGTCTTGGTTAACTTCAGATTTTTTAATCAAGTGCCTTAAATATGCTCAGGATGAAAACAGTGTCCAATAAAATGTTCAGCTGATGTCGCCTTAGATGGGTTTCGTCTCACCTGACTTGAGGTAGCTCCAGCTGCCTTGCAGACAGCTAAAAAACAAGAGAGGTGAACCCCATTTCTGGTGTTGCTCCATCAAAACCTAGTAAGCACATGCTTGTATAATCAAGCTGAGGACCGATGCACATGCATATGAGCTTGGGCATGTGTGTGTTTGCGTGTGTGAGTATGTGTGCAAGTGTGTTTGCTGTCTGCCTTTAGGTTGCTGCTACCACCTTGCTGCAGGACATGCACCCAACGCCTATGATGGTGAACTGTCATACATAGAAAACTAAAGTTTCATTCCTTACATGTTTGCCTGAACTTTCTTGGTAACTTTCTCACCGTGAATATCACTTCACCCTGCCTGCATCTATTTCTGTGAAATGAATTTCATCTCTTAAGGGTGGATAGTCGGTTAAATCTGAAGTTTGATACTGATCAGTGTTATTTTCATCAAGTTATATCATTACAATATTGTACATGTATATTATTATTTTTATTTAAAATACGGCTGTTGTATTGGCAAACATGTAACATAGTTTTTTTTTTCCTTGACTAATTCTTTGTTAAGACAAGTCCTGCTAAGTCAGACATTTTGGTTTTGCAAATAAAGACCATATATACTGCCTACCTTTTGGAGTTAATATATATGCATCAATACAGTTCTTGTCTTTTTTTTTTAAAGTATATTTCAAAGCAGTATTTTTACTGAAGCACTCATTTCCTGAAATAAAAATGTTCCAAACTTGTGCTCTCAAACAGTTTAAAGAATCTGTGTTCTGGTTAAGATTAAATCTTCTAGTACTGAAGACAAGCACTTTCCAAAGTCCTCAGTACAGGTGTATTCCTCCATCTGCTGAAATCAATTAATTCAGTTGGAGAAGGATTATGGCTCAGCAGTAACTTAAAAAAAACCTAGCTGACATTTGCTACCTTGAATAAAAAAATCTAAATACTCTTTTCCCTTTTGTCATCTTTTTTTTTCCTCCTTTTTGTCTTTTTTTTTTTTCTTTTCAGACATAGGAGTTGTTTAGAAAAGTTAGGAGAAGGGTAAAACAGCAGTCTAAGGATCTCTAAACCTCAAACCGGGTCACAGGTAGCGGAACACCTGACGAGAGGCACACACATCTTTGTCAAAGTCCAGTGTGCATTCCCAGAGTGGTGTGACAGAGTCACTTGTCCTAATGGCCCGAAGAGTTGACACAGGTTGGCTCGAGGTGAAAAAAATAAATTGTAAGACTACATCACATTTCTTGTGTTTTGGCCTTCGGGCAGTAGCAAAGGTAGAGTTTACTTCTCCAGCTGCTCTGAATTCTGCCCGCACACAGCTCTCTTGGAGTTAAGAGAGGGTGTTTCAGACTGGATGGACTGAACTGATACACGGGTACTACACCGCAGAGAATCAATTGCAAATTTTGATGGTTTTGCAGCATCTGCTGTGAGCTGTGGTATCTCACTGTCCAAAACAGCTCTTAATCAGCATACAGTTGGCTTAGCAAGTGAATGTTCTATGTACTGCAATAATGTTAAAAAGGGTTTTTTTAATTGTTCTGTATAGCTGTGTAAAATAATTCTATATTTCATTTTCTGTAGTCACTTAAAATAGCAACTTTTGTGGTTCAAACCTTGTAAAAATACTAAATTACTAATAAAATATTTGTAATTTTAATTTGTTACAAGATGTCTGACCTTTTTTCTTCCAGGGGTCCCCATTTATCTGTTATACAGTGCCAGTGATGTAAAAAAGAAATAAGCAACACAGAAGTAAAAATCAAAGCTTTTGAGTGGGATAGTTTTGTATAGCTGAAAGCTGGAGAGAGTTCAGACTTGCATATGTGTTGCAAAATTGCCTGATGTTGGAACAATCAGTCATGCCTATCTTTGCTCTGTTTGTTTTTGCTCAAAATGTCAGTTGCAATCTCTTCTCTACACATCCATATATAGTTAAAAATCCTCCTGTGTTGGGGACATCACAAATAAAAGGCAGGAAACTTTTAGCTCAGTATTTTAGAAGTGCATATGCTCGATGCTGGAACATGCCTCATGAAAATTTCTATTTACTCTTAAAGCAGTGGAAAATAATACCAGTCAAAATATGCTGTAGCTGGTCAAATATATAGTTTTATATGCTTGTACATCCCCAGATGTCTTTGCCGTTACTGCTGGTTTGTTCCACATAGTTGGGTTTTCTTCTTTGTAACCGGTGGCCTGCTGCATCTGTGTACATTTGTCTTTTTATTCATCATCCCAGGACCTTTAGCATGTAGTTACAAATTCCCCATACCTGGAACAGAAGCACCTGTAGAGATGAGATCCCTTCTAAGTTAATATCTCCGGTGGCCTCTTCCTCTTCTATCATCTTCTTCTACAGTCCAAAGCCTTCACCAACTGCTCATTGTAAAGAAACATATTTTTGCATATTTCTTTTGAGGCCCTACAGCTTTCTACAGGTAAGCCCTCACAGCCCTTCTATCTTTTGCCCAATTCACTTTTTCTAACTTTTGGTCTAATCCACAGCTTTATTTAGAATCACAGAATGTATTGTGCTGGAAGGGCCCCTTAAAATTCACCTAGTCCAATCCCCCCGCAGTAAGCAGGGAGATCTTTAATAGATCAGGTTGCTCAGATAGTCATGCCTAACCCCATCTACTACAGACTTGGCTCTTTCAGTTAGAGGATTAACTGCAGCTTGTCAGTTTTCTAAACATACTGGAACTTATATAGCACCATGGGTATGTACCTGTTCTTCAAACACTGACTTGCTCTAATCACTCTTGAGGATAGATTTGGCACTGGTGTTGGTGGAGCAGGATGGTCCAACTAGTGCTCTGTGGCTCAGTCTGGTGGATAGGGTGGTTTACATCATACAGTTTCTTCTTAATGTCTGCTGCACACACCATCATGTTCTTGCAGTCTGCCTGCTCACAAAGGCCTAAGAGTTCTCCATGTGCATGTTGTGCACCAAATGTTTTAATCCATGTTGCTGTGTGGGTATCTGTATCAGGAGCTCAAGAGACAAAAGTACTCAAAATGAGAGTTCTGTGTTCTGCTGGTCACACTTCTTCTCAGTCAACAGTGGTAAAATTGCTGTATTACACAGCACCAGCAGTCAATGGCTTGCAATTGCTCATTTAAAAGTTTTATCATTAACAGCCTGGCATCCATTTGGTTTTGTCACTCTTTCTAAGTACTATCATTTAGCTGTGAAGCTCACCCTCACCACTGGAAAGGTACATCCCCATCATTCCTCCTCTCTTAAACAAGAAAACTATTGCTTAGAATGAAAATTCTACTATAATTAAGAGTCAAACGTTCAGAAATTTTTATTTAAATAAAATTTATTTATTTATTATTTTGTAATCATTATCTTAAACCTTCATGAAATCTCCATGGGAAGCCAAAGATGTCCTGATGGTTGGAGGCAGTATTTTGCTGCATTGGAAGGAATTTTACTGTAGTGATGTGGTAATTAGTTAGTCCCATAATATACATAGCTCCTCAGCAAGGAGCTATGTATATTATGGGATGCGAGGCTGCATCAAATTTTTGAGAACAGTAATGTGGAAAATACCACAATATCCAGATGGTGTCTGTCATTGGATATCTACTATTACAACTTCAGTTTCGCCATGAAACTCCCTGTCCTCTGTAATCACTCTGGAAGAGTGCCCTGAAAAAAAGGTGGAAGACAAAAACCTGAAACCCAGTACAACCAAAAAAAGAATTAGGACAATCATAGCTTCTTCACAAACCACATTCTCCAAAATCCGCTTCTACTCATTTTGCTCTTGAGGGAGCAGGGCAAAAGCATTTGTTCCCCTTTTTTTACTTGATTTCCCAAAGCATTTATTAGTGGCTCACAAGGTTTGGTTACCCTGAAGAAACAGGTAAATGGTGAAACTGAGGGAATCAGACAATGGCTTTCATTTCAGGGTCTCATTTGAGGAAAAAGAAGAGTGACAAATACTGAGGATGCTCGCATCTTCACAAGGACAGGTTGAACACATGCCCAACCTTTGCCAGGACAGGAGAAAAATGCCAAGCAAATAAGTTTTAGTTGGAGCTACATTCACACAGACTGTATTGTTGGGTTTTTTTTATGAAACTAAACTGTGAAGAGCATTGTGATTACTAGTGGGTGTTCACAGGGTGACAGGAGCTTCCTGAAGGTATAGAATCATAGAATCATGGACTGGTTTGAGTTGGAAGGGACCCCAAAGATCATCTACTTCCAAGCCCCCTGCCATGGGCAGGGACACCCTCCACTAGGTCTTCAACACTGCCAGGGAGGGGGTATCCAGAATTTCTCTGGGAAACCTGTTCCAATGTCACACCACACTCATAGGAAAGAATTTCTTGCTAATATGTAATCTAAATCCTACCCTCCTTCAGTTTTAAAAGCCATTACCCCATGGCCTATCACTGCAATCCCTGACAGAGCAACTCCCCACCTTTCCTTGTAGGCCTATCTCCCTGTCTGCCCTTGCAGGAGGGGTGCTCCAGCTTCTTTTTTCCCCCCAAATTTTAGAGCTTATTGTTTTGATAGATGGAAACGCACTGAAGAATGAGGGAGCTGGGTCTCTAGCTTGAAGAAGGGGAGACTGAGGGGTGGCCCCATTAATGTCTATAAATATGTTAAGAGTGAGTGTCAGGAGGATGGAGCCAGACTCTTCTCAGTGTTGGCCAAGGGACAATGGGTCCAAGCTGGAATATAGGAAGTTCCATGTGAATGTAAGGAGAAATGTTTTCACTGTGACAGAAGCCTGAAACAGGCTGACCAGAGAGGTTATGGAGTCTCCTTCTCTGGAGACATTCAAGACCAATCTGGACACATACCTGTGTGCTTTAATCTAGGTGATCCTGCTCGGGCGGGGGGTTGGACTAGATGATCTTTCAAGGTCCCTTCCAACTCCTCACATTCTGTGATTCTGTGAAATTAAACATGAAACAGATACTCTGTTTCAAGTACCTCCATAGGTTATGAATATACATCCTGTAGGTCTATCTAATAAAATTCTTTTGTTAGATTTGTTTATCCAAATTTCTTGTTGAACAAGCAAAGAAAGAAAACGGCAAAGTTCTTAATATTTGCAACTCAGCATTTAGTATCTTGGATGCATTTGATCTTGATATAAAAATAGATAAATATTTCATTTATGAATGTCTTTATAGGAAAAACAATGTATCACAAATAAGTGGGGTCATTTGATATTCGTTTACATATGTATATAATTTGTAGAGTATAATTTAGAAAAGTAATTACAAAAGAATACATTTGTATTGTAATACTTCTTATACATGCCAAATACATTCAAAATAATTTATTTATAAACCTTTCTATGGATATATGTGTTTTTATCTGTGTTTACATATATACACAAACATGCATCTATTAAATAAGCCAAAATGTTGGTCACAGTGGAAGAAGCAGAAAAAAAAAACCTAGGGGAAGTCTAATTGGGAGTAAAAATAGCAGAAATTTCTAGTATGCAGGATTGGCTGAGACTTCTACCATGCTTTTGTCTACTCAAGAGCTTACAGCTTTCAGAGAAATAGCCAGGTTTTCCAGCTATTGAATGTCTGACCATGATTACTCCAGTCTTTCCAATGAGTTGTAAAACCTAGAGTACCATCAGGTTCCATGGCACTCTTATAAAGAGCAGGATTGCCAACCATGGACGCTTGGCCAAATTCCAATTTAGATAATGGCAATCTGCTTCCTCGATTCCTCTCTTTTCCCATCAACTGCAGTGTGGCTTAGAGCATGCCACCCTGGTCTGCAGTTTTGTACTTTCCACAGACATCTGTGATGTCTCACACTGGAGGTGACTGCATTTCAATGGCAGAAAATGGAAGCTTTCCAAATCCTTTGTCAGTTTGTAGTATTTGGGGGTGCTTCAGAATGAAAAGTAGAATTTAAATTTAAAATCGGTATCTTAACACTCTTTCAGTATATGTCAACTCAGTGTTAAGTGGATCTAAATCACTCCTTTCTTTACCGACTCTGTTAAGGAGTTTTATAAACATATGTTTTAAAAGGCTTTTAAATTTTTGTGTATCTTCTATTTGTATAGTTAGAAAGATTTATTATGATCTGGAATCCATTAAATAGTACTCAAGTACTTTGAACAGGCATTAGGCAAGCCTACAAGGTCGAGTATAGAAACCCAGAAGCTGCAGGGCTCCGTGTGCACCCAGCTCAGGCTAAGGAAGTTGCATTGCTTCCAGAGTAGACGAGGCCAACTCCTGTTGAAATGCCAGGTAGAGTGAGCTAGTGTCACTCCGCTTTCCTCTGTGTCGGTGAATCCTAAGTGATGCCTATATGCTTACTGAGGCAAGACTAAGTCGTTGAACTATTTGACTGCACAAATAAAACAAGATCAACATCACTATTTTATTGTTAATTGATATAAATCACCACATTCAGTGAATAATAGGAAGGTGACTGATGTCATCTACAGGGACTTGTGTGAGGCCTTTGACATGGTCCCCCACCACATCCTTATCTCTAAATTGGAGAGATATAGATTTGACAGGTGGACCATCCAGTGGATAAGGAATTGGTTAAAAGGGTGCAGACAAAAGGTGGTGACCAATGGCTTTATGTCCAGGTGGAGGCTGGTTACAAGCAGTGTCCCCCAGGGGTCCATCTTTGGACCGGTGCTCTTTAACATCTTCATCAATGACATTGATGGAATTGAGTGCACCCTCAGCAAGTTTGTTGTTGACACCAAGCTGAGTGTTGCAGTTGACTCAATAGAAGGAAATCAAGCCATCCAGAGGGATCTGGACAGACTTGAAAGGTGGGCCTGTGTGAACCTAATGAGGTTTAACACTGCAAAGTGCAAGGTCTTGCACTTGGGCTGGAGGAATCCCAGACATGTGCACAGGCTGGGAGAAGAGCTCCTTGAGAGTCACCCTGCTAAAAAGGACCGGGGGGGTCCTGGTGGATGAGAAACTGAACATGAACTAGCAGTGTGCTCTCACAGCTCAGAAGGCCAATGGGATCCTGGGGTCCATCAGAAGAGGGGTGGCCAGCAGGGACAGGGAGGGGATTGTCCCTCTCTACTCTGACATGCATCCAGATCTAGGGTCCCCAATTCAAGAAAGATGTGGAGCTGTTGGAGAGGGTTCAGAGGAGGGACACAAAGATGATCACTGGCCAGAAGATCTTCCATATGAGGACAGGCTGAGGGAGCTGGTCTTGTTCAGCCTGGAGAAGAGAAGGCTGGGGAACCTCATTGCAGCCTTCCAGTACTTAAAGGAAGCAGTTAGACAGGAGGGGAATTAGATTTTTACAAGAGTAGATAGTGGTAGGACAAGGGGGAATGGATTGAAGCTGGAGGTGAGAAGGTTTAGGTTAGATGTCAGGGGGAAGTTCTTTATGGAAAGAGTGGTGAGGTGCTGGAACAGGCTGCCCAGAGAGGTGGAGGATGCCCCAAAATCGGAGGTGTTCAAGGCCAGTTGGATGGAGCCCGGGACAAACTTGTCTAGATCTAGGCCTGAAGGTTGGTGACCCTGCCTGTGGCAGGGAGGTTGTAACTTGATGATCCTTGGGGTCCCTTTGATTTGATTTGATGTGTAGCATTAAGTAAGAATAGAAGTACTTAAAAAAACAAGGGTCAGTGGACCTTTTTTGAAGGTTTGTCTTATCACCCACCAAAACTGACCTCATTGTTACGGGATAGCTAGACATCAGTCAGTGGAAGTTTGCCAGACAAAGATGTGTTGATGTGCAAGAGAACTGACAGTACCTTCTTAGAAAAGGTCCTTAAGGGTTGTAATTTTTTTAAGGGTGTCATGGCAGACCTATGCTGTACTTGACATGCTGATTTTATGGAAGATGAACAAGCTAAATCCCACTGAACATTTTATTTTATTTTATTTTATTTTATTTTATTTTATTTTATTTTATTTTAAGCAAAGGCATGTCACATACAGTGTTAATACAAGGTAGGTATGCATACGTTTTAGTTTAAAATAAATTTTCAAAGTCTGCATGTCTTCTTTCTGTAGACTTTATCATATCTGGGGTTTATCTACCCATTTATATCCTTCTACAGGGATTAAGTTATGGCTGTGTCTCTTTGCATTAAATCATTCCATAGCAAATATAAAGCCATAAGCTCCCAAGATTTACTTTTTCTGAACTATTTTTTTTTTATAACCTGGTTAAATAAGCTGAACCTAGCACATCTTTTATAGGGTAAGAAGCTAAAGAGTATCTTTGTTGTAAGGTAAGACTAGTGAGAGTGTATACAGTTTTCTCCATTTGTGCCATTAACAATTGTAAGCATTTAGAGTGACCTTGAAGGAATAATTCTGTTGTTCAGAAACCTTTGATTTTGCTGGGCTTCTTGAAGAGCAGGAAGGAAGTTGTGAAACACACATCATATATATATACAGATGTCAAGTACAGTTAATGAAGATAAGCAGATGCATTCCTTAGTAGTAATTAAACAAGAGAAGGGAACACATTGTCCACTTCGATTAAGAATTTGCTTTTCAAGGCTCCTTATCTGACAAGTCATGTCAGTTCCTCCATCTCATTTATACCAATATGCTTTTAAAATCATTCCTTAAAATAATTTAACACCACATTAAAAACAACACCAGACTTCTATGCCATAGGGGATTACAGATTTGCAGCTTCAGCTGCAATGCAAGTACTTAAGACTGTGATTTATTTTGCTGTAACCAGCACACAATAGACACTGACAAACTACTACACAGTATTGGAAAGATCCTAACCCCAAAGTTATCTCACACTAGAACTCTGAAAAATACTTTTCATGCATGTGACTCTCCCTTCACTATGTCCCAGAATGGTGTTTTTTCTCTTTTTACAATGGTAAAAATGGTAAATAATCTTTACACACTGATCCATTACCATCCCCTGATCTTTCCTGTCTGTAGCAGTGCACACCAACCTTTACAGTTTCACACTGTTGACTGCAGACTTACTGGTGTCTGATTCATCAAGACAGTTTGAATTCTCATACCCCCTTCCAGTGTGCTTCCATATGCGATTCACTGAATGTGTATTATGCATAATTAGCCAAAGTGAATTATAAAAGTACTGAACAGAACCGTGCATGCATGCATATGAACCTTGCATGATCTTACATCAAATGATCTACCAACTAGACACTACCAACTAGAGAGAGATAGCTCCTCTTCAAGGATAGGTTTAAAACTATATGAGTTTAGAATGATTTTATGGTCATCACTTTTTTGGATAAATCTTCTTCAGGTAATGTTCACCAGGACATTGTATAGAATAAGGTCGAAAGTCTTGGTAAAGTCAAAGTCTAACCTCCAAGTCCTTATTTCTGCTTCATGCAAATCAAATATATCATTGCCCCAACCAACATTGGATACACAGGGTCTCTTGCACAGGCCCGTCTTTCTGTTGCTGTTCATGGTGTTTCCAAGTGAGATGCCTTCTGCCACAACTACTTTCTCACTCTGAACTTGGATAACATGGATTGTGAGACACAGTAGGGGAGGAACATAAACAATCCTATGGTTGTGGTGGCGTCCTCTGTGATCTCCCTTTCTCTGAAGCAGAAGACAAAGTGGAATTGGTATTCTTGTCATGGCTACTGCTTTAAGCACAGTTGACTGGAGATTTCTGAGCCCAAGGAAATAGCTTTTACTTGTGTGTGAGGGAAAGGACCTATGGTGCTGAATGGAGTAGCATTCAAGGGAGATGTGTTCAAGGAGGGGAAGCAGGCACATTTCAAGGTTTTAGTATGAAAACCCTTGGAAATCTATTCATGGGACTAGCCACGTGGGAAGCTTGCTTGGTTGCTGAAGCTGCAACAGAAAGACTTCATTGAACAAAAAAGACAGAGACAACTGTTTCTGAAGCAGCATGTTGCTATGTAGATTATATCCTGGGGCTCATGGTCCTCACACTTTAAAAGGCACAGCAGCCCTTGCAGTCATGGTACATGGCCTTTAATGTAGCAGAGGAACTATTTGGGGTGCCACAGGATTTCTCAGTGGCATTCAACTGCCACATGTCTGTAAGATATGCATGGGTCACTACATGATGGTGTGGAGTCCATAGGTTCACACATTAATATCCCCATCAGACACTGGAGGACACTTCAAATGGAGATGGATTTAGTTTCTTCCAAAGCTAATCTCCTTTGAAGCCACTGAAATTGCTCTAAGAACCAAACCAAATCCCATCAAGTGAAGAAAATCAAGAGGTTTATTTCAAAACCCACTCTACTGCTCTGAACCCAACTGCTGCAATGACAGAAACACTTATTTTAGGAAGACTGATTCACGAGGCACCTAAAATGTAGATATAAATTAGTCCCTTAGCCTTGATTCAACCTATATATGCTTCCACTGGTTTTATACCCATCCTCAGCCTTCTGTCTAATTTTTGTGCAATTCCTTTTTCATTTTCAGATTATTAAAGTGTTTCTACACTTACATGTGTCATGAGAGCTGCAATTTTAATTCTGATTTTCCACTGCATACTTATGTACTGGGGTTGTTTACGTGGGGAAAAATTTTTAGAAAGATGTTGTAAAGTTCCAAGTGATTATAACATCTAGGAAACCCTTGTTTAAGGCAGACTGTATAATCTACATCCTTAGCCCACACAGGTATCGTGGAATCAGAGAATATGTCTGGAAAATGCCAGGAATGAGATCCAGTAATGCAAACAATTACTTGCATGCTGCAAATATTTATTTGGAGTAAATAAAGAGTGAGAGAGTTTCTGCTGCAATGGCTTTCCTATTGAGTGAGATTATAAACAACTAGAAGCAACTGTGAAAAGGTTTCCATTGGATTTTTGTTATTTCACAGTTTTTCACAGAAGAGTTATCCATTTTCCTGTAATCCATTTCCTCTTCTCAGTATAAACAATTTCACAATAAACCCTCTTTTCAGTGTTTCTCATCAAATCATACAAGTAGGAATATCACACACATCAGAGGCAAAAACCAGCTAAGAAAACCAAGAATAGTGTCTCACAGTGTGCCTAATATGCTAATGGAAAAAGACACCCTGTAATGTCTCATTTACCACCGAGGTCTGGATATGTAAAACAGTTTAAAATACCACAATGCAAGTTGCAATCATGAATTTACCTTCATTAAAGAGAGAAGCACTTTATTGCAACCATTTTTTTAGTACATGAAAGTGTACTTGCATACAGTCTATATTGAACTGTACATACATCAAACAGCTGCACAATCCTGCTTGGTGCAGAGCCAGCTCCACAAAGGGAAGTGGCATAGTCACGTTACCACAGTTGATTGACTGGCCCTTGTGCATGACATGGTTAATTAGCCTGAGCTCATCACCAGAACAACACTGGTGAACTGCTTATCACATCTAAGGTAGCATCATGCCTGTGTCATGCCATATAGATACAGATAGCAGCTCTCTCAGGGCACAGTGAAGAACGGACATATCCATACAGGCATAAATACAGGACAGAAGGCTCAAATATCCTTATGCTGTCTGATCTCATCAAGGACAGAGTTTCACAGGGTTCTTTCTGCTTCAGGATAAGTAGTCCCCTTGAAAATTAAAAGCTGTCTTTGGAGAAATGTCTAATCTAGATTTAAAAACTGCCAGCAATACCACTTTTTTTCAGTGAGTGAATTTAGCCACTACTTTCATGGATTGTTAAGAAAAAAAAAAAAGCAGCTTTATTTTTTGTTTGAATTCTTAGCTTTACCTTTTTGACAGAGGAGCTGCTCAGATGTCTGACTGCAGGACAGAACAGCACTTTGCTATTTGTGCTGCTTTTGTGTACCGTGACCAATTATCCTTGAGTCATCACGTTGATAAACTAAGTAGATTGAACTCCTGGAGACTTTCCAGATTTTTACTATTCCCATGGCTTTTCTTTGACCCTCTCCAAATTATACATATCCATCATGAATTCTGAGCAATAGAACTGGACACAGTATTCTAGTAGCAATTGCTTCTCTGCCAAATGCAGCAATGACTTAACCTTCCACTCCCATCCAGTGGATACACCTAAAGATAACATTTGTCTTCTTCTCTTCATGTGGTCTCAATAAAGGTTTATAGCATGTCCTCTTCAGAATCATTACCTCACAGAAAAGACCTCTCTCCCATTTTTAAAGCTTAGATTTTTGTTCCTAGAAATTAGACCCTTTATTTCTCTGTACAGAAATGTAATTTGTGTGCTTATTCTTGTTTACCCAGTGTCTCTGGATAGTCCTTATGTCTGATCCATAGCTTAATTTTTCTCTTAAGTTGTAGAATCATAGAACAGTTTGGGTTGGAAGGGACCTGAAAGATCGTCTAGTTCCAACACCTTGCCATGGGCAGGGACACCCTCCACCAGACCAGGTTGCCCAAAGCCCCATCTTGAACACTGCCAGGGTGGGGGTGTTCAAAGCTTCTCTGTGCAACCTGTGCCAGTGCCTCACAACCCTCACAGTGATTAAGAAAATATGATGGAAAAAATTCCCTTTTATATTCCTAATGTCTAATATAAATCTCCCCTCTTTTAGTTTAAAGCTATTATCCTTTGTCCTGTCACTACACTCCCTGATAAAGTTCCTCCCCAGCTTTCCTATAGGTCCCCTTCAAGCACTGGAAGGCTGCAATAAGGTCCCCTCAGAGTCTTCTCTTCTCCAGGATGAACAAGCCGGACTCTGACAGCCTGTCCTTGAAGGCGAAGTACTCCAGCCTTCTGATCTTTTTTGTGACCCTCCTCTGAACTTGCTCCAGCAGCTCAATATCATTCTTGTATTGGTGATTCCAGAGCTGGACACCCTTCCTCCAGGTGGGGTCTCAATAGGTCAAAGTGGGAGAATCACCTCCAGCCCCCCTTGACCTGCTGGTTACACTTTTTTTATGCAGCCCAGGATATAGTTGACTTTCTGGGCTGCAAGTGCACATTGCTGTCTCATGTTGAGCTTTTCATCAATCAAAACCCCCAAGTCCTTCCCTTTGCTGCTTTCAGTTCATTCTCTGCCCAGCCTTTAGTTCTGCTTGGGATTGTGCTGACCCATGTGCAGGACATTGCACTTCACCTTTTGAACTTCACACAGTTTGTATGGAACTACGTCTCAAGTCCGTCAAGGTGTCTCTGGACAACATCCATGGTGCTGACAGCACCATACAGCTTTCTGTCACTGGCAGACTTGCTGAGGATGTACTCAATCCCACTGTCCATGTCACTGAGAAAGATATTAAACGATGCTGGTCTCCATATGCCCCCTGAGTAACACCACTCATCATCGGTCTCCACTTGGGCTTTGAGCCATTGAATGCACCCCTTTGAGTGTGACCATCCAGCCAATTCCAAATCTTCTGTGTGGTCCATCTAACAAATCCATGTGTCTCCAATTTAGAGAAAAGGATGTTGTGCAGATATCTTTGTGTCATTACCAAATTGTGTCCGACAACATATTACAACCCTTTCCCAGTCATTGGTAAAAATACTCAATGAGAAAAAAGTCCCTCTAGCATCTCATGGAAAGCAGTTAATCAAACAAGCCACAGATACACTCTTATTTACAATTGCATATGCAGGTAAACAGTTTTTCATCAATATAATATGTGCTATGTTAACTTATTTTTCTGTAACATGTTAATGAAGATATCATGCATTGCCAGGTCCAACCTACACTAGAAGCTTCTCAGTTCTCCAACCAAAGTTGGATCTTCATTCAAAACTTCCAGTAACTTTGCAAAGATCTAATTCTCTTGATTTCATATATTTTAATGAATGGTATTAACCTTTCTTAATATTTATTAATCAGCGTATGAACTCATCCATTATTTAGTCTAGTAGTCTGGATGCCAGGTCTGCATTGTCCAGATTCATATCTATTTCCAGGTTTAAAATTACAGTATGGTAACCTCTCTCCAGTCCTCTAGAAATTCCAAGGCTTTTAAAAATCAGCATTAGAAGCTCTTTATACTAATCTCAACATTAATCTTGACACGGGTTTTATTGGAAGATTATTGGAACTATTAACTTAAAATCATTTGATGTCTTGCACCTGCTACTTATCTTTAGTACCACTGGATGATAGTAAACCGTCATCACCCAAAGAGATATCAAGCATTTTTCTCAAACACTTGTTGATTGCTTCTGCCTTTTCTCTGTCAGACATTGCAATTCTGTTAGGGTCATCTAGCCTTTATTATTGTTAGCGTGGGGTTTGTTTGGATCTACTCAGAAATTAATTTATCTTTAACCCAGACAGTTACAGGCTTCCTCTTCCATTCCTTAGTCTTTCATTATTTTCTTTATGCACTGGCTTCTATGCTGTTCACTGCTAGCACTCATAAATATGTCTTACATCCAGATTGCTACTTTTCTTATATACAACCCTCTTTCTTCTTTGGAGAACTGTCACTTTTTTAACATCTAGTAGAATATTTCTAAGCAGGTCACAGAATCACAGAATTGTAGGGGTTGGAAGGGACCTCGAGAGATCATGGAGTCCAAACCCTCTGCCAAAGCAGGTTCCCTAGAGCAGGTCACACAGACAGGCATCCAAATGGGTCTTGAATATCTCCAGAGAAGGAGACTCCACAACCCCCCATGGCAGCCTGTTCCAGTGCTCCATCACCCTCACCATGAAGAAGTTCTTTCTCACACTGGTGCGGAACCTACTTGGTCCAACTTGTGACCAACTTGGACCTCCTGTGGTCCAACTAGTGACCACTGCCCCTTATCCTGTCCCCACAGGCCACTAAGAAGAGGTTGGCCATTTCCCTTTTTCTCCCGTACTACAAATATTTATAAACATTGATGAGATCCCCTCTCAGTCTTCTCTTCTCAAGGCTGAACAGCCCCAGCTCACTCAGCCTTTCCTCATAGGGGAGAT
>VXBZ01000885.1:141940-156128 GCA_013399135.1 Heliornis fulica
GCTGAATGGCAGCGCATCCTTCCTGTGTGTCTGCCACTCCTCCCAGCTTTGGATCATCAGCTACTTTCTGAGGGTGGACACTATCCCCTCATCAAGGTTGTTGATGAAGATGTTAAACAAGACCTGACCCAACACTGACCCCTGGAGAACACCACTAGTCACAGGTCTCCAGCCAGAAACTCCAGGTCCTAGTTATCATTCATATTTCTTTTGATATTATTTCTTCTAACTGCATATGTGTATATATATATTGAATGGCAAGGTAGAGAAATGTGCATACAGCTGAGGTGCAGTCTGAAATGCAAAGACCTGTCACCTGCAGATGAAAAAGGCATCCTGCCACTTCAGCCATCTGGCAACGTACCAACACAGGTTTAATGGGAGCAGAGAAGCCCAAAAGGATATACTTACCACTGCTTTTGTAGAAATCAATGAAAGCATCCCCATTGCCACACCATAGTACCATCATCACATAAGCAGACAAACAGGAATGCTGTGATGGAACTCACAAATCCATGCCATTCAACAGTTACCTCTTCCTAACAGAGTACACAAGACCAGTGTCAGACATGAAAATGACAGCCTGTGATTCTGTGGATATCCCTTTGGTCAGTTGGGGTCAGCTCTCCCACCTGTGTCCCCTCCAACTCCTTGTGCATCCCCAACCCACTGGCTGGTGGATTAGGGTGACAAGCAGAAATGGCCTTGGCTCTGTGTAAGCACTGCTCAGCAGTAACTGAAACACCCCTGAGTCATCAACACTGTTTCCAGAACAGATCCAAAGCACACTAGCTGCTGTGATGAACATTACCTCTGTTCCAGTCAAAGCCAGTACAGTGGAATTCATGCCCACTAATTAAATGTCTGCAGATTCCTACATTTTGGATAGTCATACTACATTTGGTTTTTAGTCAGTGGAGAGAAAGAGGCACCCTCAGACTGAGGTCCATTTTATCTGATTTAAAGTCTGTATTAGAACACTAGCAGGGACCTACCATTCTCCAAAAATAAAGTTTATACTTTAACAGTGAAGGGGAATGGCTCAGATGTAGATATTTATATTTGATTCAAGGAATATCACTGATGAGGTCTTACAGCTGCTGTATAGGTAGATGATTTATTTGCTTAATATCAACACTGCTGTGAGCCTTGTCTCTCATTCCCTCGGTGAGTCAACATCTTACCTAATGCTGCACCGGAGCTTTTGTGTGAAGTTTAACTTTTACATGGAAGAGAAACACAAAATACAATAGTCTTACTTAGAGGGGCAAAAGGTTTTGTTTGGTTTTTGGTTTTGTACATAAATTTAAGGTTGTACAAAAGTGAGAAAACTAGAATCTGACTCTGTACTACAATTTTAAAATGTCGTAATATTTTCTGAAACGTATCTGCATTTTACTTCTCATACCTTCAGAAATAATGTGATATGCCTGGAATTTGCAGCTTCAGTGGGTAAAGTCCTAAAACCACAGCCTTTGTTAAAAGTGGAATATTTTATTTTGAAAAAAGAATGTGCATATACAGAAACTCTGTGATCCCTCAACAAGAATACCCATGGTGATAACTGTTCCAAACTGCCATGATGATTTGGCGATTAGCTGATAAGAAAAATGGATAATAAACTGAAGCATAGACAATCATCTCCAAATAATAAATTTAACAAACAAAATGCTCTCATATTTTCAATACATGAAATCTGTCAATAAAACATTTTAGTATATTTTTAAAAGAATTAATGGGTTTTAGAGAAGATATGCTATACATATTTCTTTTCCCTTTCTTTCCTACATGCCACTACCTCCAGAGAACCTTTCCTTTTTTTCCAGGACTCTTTTTTTCAGGACTCTTGGACAGCCACTGCTCTCCTTTGGCCCAATCCTTAGCCCATTCCTGCTTCCTCTTTCTGTGTATTACCATTTTGTGTTTGAGCTCAGTCAGTCGGGAGCTCCGTGTTCAGCCAAGCTGGCTGCCTGCCACACCTGCTGTTTCCTGCACATCCGGAAGGTCCTCTTGTGCCTTGCGTTGTCGTCCCTGGAGATCACTGCCCTGCCCTGTGTCTGCATGAAGCCTTGCTACGGAAGGCACAACCAAACATTTTAGCATTTCTACAGTTCTGCTAGAAGAACAGTTTATATTAGTGTTTCATATTCCACTTCAGACAAAGCAAACCAGGTAAGAGGCTTAAACTAAAGAAATCATTCCAAGCAATTTTTCCAGAGACGGCTTGGAGAGTACAACAAATCACTTTACTGCGGATGGATATAGGGCAGTATACGGCACAAAGGTGGTAACAGGCTGGAGGGAGACAAACCACTGAACCTCAGTGAATATTAGGGCTTCAACCCAAGCTCTAAGTGGCAATACTTAAAGCAAAAATACAAAAGGCCGATCTGGTGCTAAATAAAGTGAACATTTTTTAAAGTTATGTCCCAGAACCACCCCCACCCCCCTCAATGAGCAAATTTATATGCATATGTATGTGCAATAGTTAAACAAATAATTTAAAATTAATTTTTATATTTAAACTATCTTATGTACCTCTAGATCCCTGGCGTATCCTAACAGTTTCAATTCTCTCTTCTAAATGCTCTTTCATTATCTATTAAATGCTTAACTATTAATACACCTAGGAGAACAAAAGCTTATGAGTACAGTTCCAAACATATATTTTAGGCCAGATGAATGGCAGGAGTTAAGATCGTCCCAGACAAGGGTAATATATAGAAGTTATATCTTCATAATCTGGATTGCAAGATAAAATCTCATCTTTCAGGAAAAAAAAATAGAATCACTATTTTTCTTATTGTGTGTATAAAACCCTGAAAACATCTACAAACTAAAATTGACTCTTACAGTTACTAATTGGTCTTGAACCAGTTGTGTCTCTTCCCTACTGGATACTCACACTGCTGGGGCTAAGTGCTCAACCAGTCCAGTGGTGATTGTGATGACTTCTGGTTGCCTCACCCTCCCAGCAGGCTTGTTAGGTTTGAAGAATAGTAGAGGTGGAAGAAACTCTCTGTGGTTTGTTGTGCTTTCGCATGGCAAGGTTCTGGTAGAGAATGGTAGGGCTGCAGGCGTGGCTTCTGCAAGAAGCTCCTAGAAGTATCCCCTAGGGCTGACAGAGTAAATACCAGCTGGGCTCAAGGATGGACTCTGCCTCTGACCAAGGCTGAGCCAATCCCTGATGGTCATAGCATGTCTGTAATAATGTATTTAATAGGAAAGAATACCCACAAGTGGCCACCACTTTTTGCTGACAGAGAAGGAAGTGAGAAGATGTGAGAAAATTTGCAGATGCCAAGACATCAGTGAGAAGAGGGGGAGGAGATGCTCGAGGTGCTGGAGGAGAGATTCCTCTGCAGCCCAAGGAGAAGACCATGGTGAAGCAGGTTGTCTCCCCTGCATCCCATGGAATATAATGAGAAGCAGAGATCCCACCTCCAGCCCATGGAGGACCCCATGCTGGACCAGGTGGAGATACGGAAGTCGCTGATAATCACATTGGAACAAGCTCCTGGAAAGACCTGCAGCCTATGGACAGAGGGGCCCACACTGAAGCAGGTTTTCTGGGGGAAGCCTTTTGGCTCTCTGGGTACCAGGCTGGAGCAGTTTGGGCCTGAGGGTCTGCATTCCATAGAAGTGACCCACACTGGGGCAGTTGGTGAAGAGCTGAAGACCCATGGGAAAAGACTCACATTGGAGAAGCTCATGGAGGACTGTCTTCTGTGGATGGGACACCACACTGGCATAGGGGAAGAGCGTGAGGAATGCCCTCCCCCCACTGCCCGCTAAGAAGGAAAACAACTTGTGAGGAACTGACTGAAACCCCCATCCCCATCTTTCCCTGTGACACTGTGTGGGAGGAGGAGGGAGGGAAATCATGAATAAAGTTGACTCCACAAAGAAGGGAGGGTTGGGGGGTTGGTGTTTTAAGATGTGGTTGTACTTCTCATTGTCCGACTCTGGCGGCTGGAGGACAGTAGTGGGGTGTGTGCATGTGTGTTAATAAATTAGATGCGTTTTTTTTTTTATTCTGTGTTGAGTCTGTTTTGCCCATGATGCTACTTGCTGAATGATCTCTCCCTGTCCTTATCTCCACTCCAAATCCTTTCAGCATGTATTTCCTCCCCTGTCCAGCTAAGAGGGGAGTGATAGAGTGACTTTGGTGGGCATCTGGCGTTCAGCCAGGGTGAAATCACCGTAAGTTAGAGATGGACCTTGTCATTCTGCAAAATCACAGTTCCTGGCAATCCTTTAAAGTACCATTGCCCTATCACTAAAAATGTGTCACTCAGTGGTCTGTCCTATTGACCACTACTGACAATTTTCTGGTTAAGACACACTTGCTAAACAGCTTCTCCCATACTCTTACCAGATATGATGTAGTCCCTTTGCTGACACATCTTCTCCATGAGTGCTCTGGGTCTCAGTTTATACAGACTGTGAGGTCTGCCATGGTTGGAGAAGACTTACTCACTGGTCCCCTTGGGTTTGTTTTGGTGGCACATCACAGACCAACTCAGTGTTCAGGCCCTGTGAAGTACCCCTACCAAAAGCTCCCACAAATCATGACCAGGGTCTGTATCTATCTGTTAATAACTAAACAACAACCACCCAAATTTACAAATTTGCAAATAAAAGTTAAATATCCAGTTAATTTAAGTCACATTTCTGTCAAATAACCAAATTGAGAGCAGAAAACAATATTCAGTTCCAGACATATTTATTGTAATAACTTACAAAAATCAACTACGAACAAATCATAATCACAAATGCCTTGAAAAACAGTTAAAAGCAGCAATTTTACTCTTTATTTCAAATGCATATTTCCCCCCCACCCTCCCCAACCCCTAGATATTCCCTGGATAAAAATTCTTACATTCTCTCCACTGTTTGTTTTTTTCATAATGATTTTGCCATTGTTAAATCTCCTCCCCTTTACTGGAAATAACATTTACTTTTTCCCTCTCTTCAAACATCCTAGTGTGCAGATGAGCAGGATACAGAAAAAGGCACACCTACTTACTGAATCTAAACATGACTGAGTTATCATGACATCTTCAAAGTGCTCCTCTTCCTTCCACTCTGCCCCCCACCCTTGTTGCCACATACATATTACAATTGCTTTTGATGTCAATGTGTCTGGATTCCTGGTTCTAGTGTCGACCATCATCTAGGACACTTAAAAGAAAAATTGAAAGAGGAAGAGCAAGTCAAACCAGGACTATGTTTTGTTGTAGGATACCTTGAGAACATGAATCATTTCTGACATAGAAATAATCAGATTAGAGGTTTTTAAATGACTCTTTTAAGAAGCTGTGAAAAAATACTGTACAAGCCCAAGGACCTAAGTCTAGAATCATGTTTTTGCATATATAGCATAAATCAGTACTTTGAACTAGAAATCAGCTAGAAATCAGGAAGAAAATAGATACAATTGTGGATACTCTAATCTAGTTATCAGTCATGCTAAAACCCAGGTGGTGGTTTTCAGTGGCCTAAATGCAGGTGACTAGAATAATTTGAGATATTCTACACTCTGCCTGTTGTGCTTGGTGTCTTGTTTTTGTGTTCATGTTCTCCGTGTGATGGCTGGTGAGAAACCTCCCTGAGGTCTCTGGGTCATATTCCACAGACCTCCCCTGCTGCTCCCACTGCTGCCTATTGACCAGCCTAACAACTCTATACCCATAGTGACATGTTGGTACAGTCCCACTTCTGTAACAGTGAATCTCTTCAGATAGTCTGCATCTAAGCATGCACAACATTGCTACCATTTTGGCACAGCTGAGCCACCCATCACATGCCTCATGTTTATACATAAATGTGATTTTAAATTATGCCTATTTTCCCAAGAAGCCCAGTCTGGCAGGTAGATTCTGTGCAGTCACAATATGCTTCTAAGGCATAAATGCCATGAAGAATGGAGCAGTATTGACCATTTGCCTTCTAAGATTCCAAATTAGGCATTTATTATGCAAAAAGAAAATATAAATAAATAGTACCTTCTAAAAGGGAGGAGGGGAGGAAGCAATCTATTTTCAATATCAGTTTGCCTTTTCTTATCATGAAAATGTATAGCAGGCATCAGAGTCCAGGCTGCTGGTATCAAGAAGCAATTATCCATCCCTTCTGTCTATCTGTGCTGCTATACAAAAATTAAAAATGCAGCCAAGATTGATTAGTCTGTAGAAAAAGCTGAAATCTGATTACTCTTCTCCAGCAGTTAGGACACATGCTTACAAATTGGAAGCTGGGCCCTCATTCCTACTCTGAAGTCTGCATTTGACATGAAGCAGTCACAAGCTAACATGAGCATTGGGTTCATTCACAATTTCCTGTTCTTGCTTAATTACGCAAAGCCCTGAATGTAAAGAAAAAAAAAACCAAACCCCAAACAAAAACCAACAACCCAAAAACCAATGAATTCTACATCAGAAAGAAAATGCCTCATCAATGCATTACAAAAGTCATCACAAAAAGCTGGGTTTGCTTTCTGTAACTAAATAGTACCTATTAAGTCTTTATTTAAAACTAGAAGGGTAAGGTAATTGTAAGTCAGTCATCAGAAGTATTTAACTCAGAAATAAAAATGTTTTGGATTACCATTTGCATTTCTTGTTACATATGAATAAGAGCAGATATTCATTAAGCTGCAACGTAGGCAGGCTAGGAATAAGTTCTAAATTCAGATTTTTAGTGTTAACATTGGCACAGACACTGCACCGATGTGAGAAAGAACTTCTTCATGGTGAGGGTGACAGAGCACTGGAACACCTGTCCAGGGGGGTTGTGGGGTCTTCTCTGGAGACATTCAAGACCAGTCTGGACGCCTGTCTGTGTGACCTGTTCTAGGGAACCTGCTTTGGCAGGGGTGTTGGACTCCATGATCTCTTGAGGTCCCTTCCAACCCCTACAATTCTGTGATTCTGTGTGAAATCTAAGATTGCTGATGTACAAAGTCTTTTATTCAAACAAACTGTAAATGAAGATAAGTCTGCCTAAATGTCAAGTGAAAGATTGCCTTGTAACTCAACTCTAGGATTTCTGTCATTGTCTGTTCTTTGGCACTTAGAAGATTTTCTAAAATTTGTTTGGGAGTGTTAGTATCTTGGGCTTCTATATGAATTTAATTTAATGTAATTTCCAGTACCCTATATTCTCTTTTAAATTAAAAACCTAAATAAACAATAAACCATGTCTTAAATTTCAAAGCTCGAATTACAGATGGGGTTCTTTTTCTTTATGTAAAAATGTTTAAAAACATTTTTAAAATTTTAACAAGAACTGTGGAGACCATTATGCCTTCTCAGTATACTGGTTATTTAAATAGAATAATTAACTTAATTTGACAGTATGACATAATGGGTATTTTCAGTCCCAAATCCCATATGTTTTCAATACTTACATTGTATGCATGTCTGGAACAGCACACAAAAGCTCTGGGAAAACCTAGCCCTTGCAACCAAGGGAAACTCCACTCTTATCATCACACTGGTAAAGCCAGCAATGCCCTGTCTGTACTGGCATCTGGTCTCTCAATTATACCACAGAGCAGTCCACAAGCCAACAGAGAAGAAAGCTGGGTTTTTACTATTCCTCGGAATTCCTAAAAATACACATAATTGTCACTGGCCATGTTGCTTCTGTGTGGAAACTTGAACATGGGAGACTTAGGAGAATTTTCAATATTCATGCAAGATTCAGTATGGAAATCCAGAATGATATTCCGATCTACTGTCAACATAACCTGGGTTTGATTGCAGAATGACAAGGTCATTAAGAACATGTCCCATAAGCTGCACATTTCATGTTTAGTTTCACATACATTCTGTCCTGAGGCAAAATGAGTGACCTCCCACTTCCCAACAGATCCTAACATATCCAGAGAAGACCATACCTTCTGTTGAAGTTAGACCACTATGAAGAAAGAAACATAAGATTCTTGTGGCCAGAGACAGTACAGGAAAAGAAAACACCTTGTTCAGTAGATCAGGACAAAAGGGGTCTCCAGGGGAGTTTTCATTGTGATCCATACATCAGGCACTGGTGTAATCCCATGGTTTATTAATAAAATGTGATGGAGCAGTCCCTGCAGAAAGGAACCGAAGCCAGGATGCTATCCTTCCACAGATATATCTTCTCAGAAGACTTCAGAATCTGGGACACCCCCTTGCTCAATCAAGGCTAGCTTAGAGCTGGTTGCCCAGGCCCTGTCCAGGCTTTTTAAATATTTGACAGTGGGGAAGACTCCACAACCTCCGTATGCAAACTGTTTCAGTGCTCAGTCACCCGCACAGTAAAAATGTGTTTCCTGATACTTCGGTTTGTGCCGTTGCCTCTTGCCTTCATTTCTGCACAGCGATTCGACTTTAACAGCAAATGAAGACTGTCCCTGCATCTTACTTTGGCAGTGATTATATTAAACAGTGACTCCAGGTTAAAACCATTTCATAAAAAGGACCTGAAAACCAAAGATTGAACTTCCTAACCATTTCACAAAAGCCATGTTGTGCTCCAGCCACATAATGAACATCCTATGCCATCTGTATGCTCAGTGGAACACAGGCACCTCTCAAATCCAACTGGGTTTCTCTTAATTTCGTGCAGGTACCTAAGAACTTCCCAGGTATATAGGTATTTACAGTCTATAAGAGTCATTAGGTACGACAACTGGTAGGTTTGATATAGCCCTACATGTTTTCATTGGCTTATAAATCGATCAAAGGCAGCATCAAGAGAAGACAGACATTCTTTGATAGTATCAGATGGCAGAAAGTACAATAAAAGTAAATTGTTACTAGTATCTAGTGAACACGTCTTAAACACTATCTTACTTTATTGGAATGTAGCAAATGTTAGAAGACATGGAGACAACTAGCAATTATATTAATAATCTTGTTTATCGCTAACTGAATGACTTCAGTCATCCTGAATGAGACTGAATGACCAGTTTGGCAAGTCTCTCTGAAGAATGGGTACTTAACATTTAACAGAAGCATTATTAGTTTGCCCTTTAATACCCCCTGTACTTCAAACCTGACAACAGTTCAGCATTCAGCCTACTCTGCACTCAATCTAAAACCCATTAAAGTCAATGCAAGTCTCTTCCATTTTAATGGGTTTTAAATCAAGCCTTTAATCCTCAGTGTCTGTGTCACTGAGAGAGGAAATTATGAATGTGGGTTTGTCATGCAGATACTACCACGAGAGGAGGTGGATGGTAGCAATCAGTGCAAGTAGCTAAGAAAATATGTGTGTATAAGAATATGGTCACATTTGAGCATAAGATTTCGTATCGCTTAAGAATATCTAAAGCAAAATACATATTTAAGATGTACAATCCTGAAGTCCTTCACACTGCCTACACCTCTGAAAGGATTCATCTGCACTAATGAACTTCCCTAAAACTTGGAAGCTAATCCTTCAGGTTCCTTTCACAGTAAAGAGGAGTCACCTCCTGAGAGCCATTTACCTGATCTGTTTCAGGTGTAGATTTTCAGCTGAGGTGGACAGCCTTCTTCTGATGCCTATTTCTTGATATTGATCATACTGGGAACCTTGAAGGGATAGCTCAGATGTCTAATTTTTGCCCATCTATAACTTAGGCATATATATCTCACCCCTTACTGGATATTTTGAAAACTCTAAGAGGTATCCTTTTAGCCCACAAAGTACATGGTTTACCTCTACTCTGCTGGCGTTCAGTTCCATGTCTAAGGTTAGATGCAAGGAGCTAGTTTGACTTGCATAAGAAGGTAATTAAATAAAAAACAAACCACCAAACCCAAACCACATACATTAGTTAAAACCAACTGAGTTTATGTGCTTTGAATTACAGAGATATCATCATGTCCCTTGTTAGATCATTGCTAAAATTAATCATCCTTACTGTTATACATATTACCCCAGCTCTGATAGAACTTCATCATTTCTTTAGTGTTTGATGTTTGCCCTCTCTAATTTTGTAGTTCACAGGCCCTGTGCTGAAGGCTTGCGTTAGCCCTTTTAATCACAGCAGTATGTGAGGAGCTCATAGATTAATGTGGTGTTCACTGGAACTCCTTAATGTTCTTAGGCACATTGCTTTTCAAGGCACATCTCTTTGAATAGTAATAAAAGCTATATTCACTTTTCCTATAGTGAATGCTCCGTAATTAGTTGCCTTATAAACCTGTTTCTCTCCCCTAAAGAGAGTCTGCAAGTTTGCTCTGCTGGCAGAGCAGTTTTAGCAAAACAAGATACTAAAGGAGCTTTTCCACTAGTGTATCTACCACACCTACTTTAATGGCTCTGACTAAGCCAAAATTAGAACTATATTTTGTATGGACAGATATATGAGTTTAGGGTGTGTGATTTTCTTTTTTTTTGCCGGCTCAGGTGAAACATTTTACTGACAGAAAAACTTTCTATCAGAGACCAAATCCATACATGAAGTTTTGCCCACAGAGCCTTACTAATATAGTTATGCCTGGGAAAAAACCTAACCAAACAAAAAGAAATCTTATTATACGCATTGCTTTGAGCAAAGAGTGGTTCTGGGAACACAACATGACAATACCCACAAGCCATCATACTGTTATTCCCCTACTACACATTTATACACCTCTATTCTGCCTCATTTCGAAGTCTTGTGTCATTACAGAAGTGCCACCCCCAAAAATTATCTCTTTTCTATCACAACACTGAAAAAAAATTTTGCAACACCTGAGTCTAACTTGCAACATGAGCTGAATGATCTTTCCTCACTATTTAGCTGCTAATTCTCTGCACTATTGCCAAAATATGACTATTATAAAAATTACTATTATGAGAGTTTAGTTGTGAACTATGTGATGAGGCTGTTTTGTTAAATATAATGTAATTATTGTGCAGTGAGCTCTTTTGGTTTTTTTTCTGCCTTGCATTTGGGAAAAAAGACCAACCTCAAACAAAATACTAGTTACAGGTACATAGAGGGAGGTGCTTTTTTTGGTGTGGATTTTTCTGAAAGTATGAAAAATATGTGTCCAGGACTGAATTCTCAGTTGTAAACTATACACTGGAGTACATGTCAAAGCACAGGAACTGACATAAACCTTTGAGTCACATAGAAATTAAATAGCAGTGTTTGAGCAAGAGTATTTTGCAGATAGCATATAGAGTAATGGGTATACTTTGAGCTAAGGAAAGAGTTATGATGACAGAGAAATCTCAGAATCTTGAAAAAAAGAGCATTACCATCATGAACAAGTCTTTTCTATAACTCAGAAAAAAAAAAGAAAAAGAGTTGTATGCAGTTGAAAGGCTCTAAGACCTTTATAGTGAAATCACGATCAAATGAGCTACCCTTGGTGGGGGGAAAGAAAAACAAAAATAAAAAAAACAAAGTAGGAAGAGTGAAGTAAGGGAAATACAGACTGAAGAGTCAATTTTTATTATTTTTTTATCATTTGTTGTGGGAGCACTCGGGTGCTTACAGCTCAGCTACCCAACTGGCAGATGTGAGCACAGCAACTAACGCTAGGTTGCTTGTGCCTTGTCATGACAATGATTCCTTTTGTCTGATGGCTGCAAATGTTTGACGGTCATTAGAAAGTCATCGAAGGAAATACTTCCTTTCCCTGTACAAGATCCTTGTCCTGGATTTTTAACACTGAGCTTTCTCAGTCATTCACAATCAGTAGCAAAAGAATAGTTTCTTACAGCCTGCTTCTGCCCTTTGGGGTCTTTTATAAAGAGGACAGAAGCTCTTTGTTGTCACTCCTTCACACGTTATTAACAGAGGTTTAACAGAAAGAAGAGGGGCTTGTTACATGCCTGCTGCAATTTGTCTTTTTTTCAGTTCATTCAGATCTCCATCGTGTCTAACCAGAAAATGGATTAGCCCAGATCCAGGGTGACAGTTTCCATACTAAACAGAAAATGAATGTTAAAAAAGGCAGACAGAATAATCTCTCCCTTCAAAGAACAAAATCAGCTAACGGGATGGTGAGTATTCCCGCGTGCCAAACAACATTTGTATGAAAGGAACTGCTATTCAACAGGTGGAAGCAAACCTCAGTAATATGCAGATATATTATATCTCGATGACTTGATAGGATCGTCATTTTGCCTAGTTGATGTTTTCACTTTTTGTCTCTGCTGCCCAATTCCCCCCAGGCTCCCAATGCAGATCCATTGCGGAGCCCATTAATTGTCCCACAGGAGCTAATAGCTCACAGTTATCCCATTGCATTTGGGTTTGCAATCTGGTGGCTGTGATGAGGCTGTCGGCTGGTGTAAAATGGGATTGCTCTGCTGATGACTGCGAAGTCAGCCTGACTCACACTCGTGGAGCCTCAGCTTCCTCGCTTCTGCCTTTGGCAAGGATGGTGCACCCACAATGAGTTGCCACTTTTTACAGTTCTGTCAATACTTTCGATAATTTGGGACCACTCACAGTATGAATCATGGGCAACTATCCAGTACGGCTGCTCAGGGCAGGAAGTTGTAGATCTCTCCATTACAGCCCAATGAGTCACTTAGCTTTCTGTGAACATGTCTGTTCATTCAGAATTTGATCAAGGGATGATGAAAACCAAAGAGGCAAAGTTACAAAAAAAGGGAGTTCGCAATATCGGAGCCAGTGCCACACATCATTCTGATGTTCTAAAAACATCTGTCTTCTTAAAAGTCAAGAAAGAAATTTGGAGTGTCTGAATGCTGATGCTTAAAGTTAACATTGTTTAAACACACAGTTTATCCAGGAAATAATATCTAACCTATGTTTCATTTAGAGTGCCGGTCAAATGTTCTGTTTTATTTGAAAATAAAATGAATTCCAGAAAAGTATCATCCCATTATGTCACCTGTTTCTACTCCCCATTGCAGTTCTCCTCTAAACTGTGCTCAGAAGGCATCACAGGGTTGCACCTGGTCTCTAACATGACCTAGGTTAAAAAAAGCTAGGCCTACCCTTCCTCCCTGCCAAACATAGCTATTGTGATGTTGGGAAAATGTTGAGGTGGGGCACCAAGCAGCTGTGGGTGGATAGGAACCTTTCAAGCCAATTTCAGCACTGAAAAAGAAAAGGGAATTTGTAATGCCTAACTACATTATAAAACAAAAACAAACAAAAAAAACCCCACAAAACTAGCATATGGGAATATATATCAACAACAGTGTAATGCAGGTCTACTGGTCTAGTTCACAAGGAACAGGCAGTTAATTAATTACTAAACAGAGAGGATGCTCTGGTCCTACAGATTAAGTTCTTTCAGATATCTGATTGGTTTTGTTGACCTTATGAATTCAAGGAGTGTAACAGTCCAGAGCTGCACAAGCTGGGTCATGCGTTCGCAATTCCCTACATTCATCAACTGGCAAAAATGGCCTGGCAAAGAGAGCCAGCAGTGTGGTGGTGAAGCCCATGAATGGCATGATGTCATTTGAAGTAATGTAAGCAAAAGCAAAGTATGAAGAAACACAGAAGAACCTTAAGCAACTGGGCAGTAAACTGTCAGGTGTAATTCAAAGCAGATAAATGCCAAGTCATGAGGGGAGCCATTTGGAAAATCAGCCCGAGTATCAGATGTAAAAAGCTGATTTCATATAAAATAAGCTGATACATTCTGGGGAAAGATCTTGGGGTTAGGCTACATAGCACCATGAAAACACCAACTTGGTGCTCAAAAACTGGTTAGAATATTAGGAAATAGTAGGAAATGTATACCAGATAGAAAAGAAGACATCCTTATGTCATTTTAAAATCCACAGTTCACCCATGCCTTGAATAGCTTGTACAGCTTTGATGCCTTTATTGAAGAAAGAGTATTAGAAACTGGCAATGACTAGCTCTGTTTTTTCCCTTCCCTCCATGTCCAGCTAGGGGAGGGTACTTGTGCCAGAGGCCCTCTTTCTTGGAACCTTTCCTAAGCCCTTACATGTAAGCAGATTATTTTGTGACTGAGAGCTACTGCTCACAGTTCTGAAAAGTGAGCGTTGGCAGCCAGTCACAGCTGGAAAATGCAACTTGGCAAAGGTTTACCTGTTGTATATTCAACGCTGTACTTCTATGCGAGGACAGCAGATGAAGACTTGTTTGCAAAAAGAGCATTTGAAAGACTATACACTCACCTCAAGTATAAACAGCAATCAGCCGGAACAACTTGCCATCCCACCTACACAGATACAAAGTTAAAGGTTTATGCATATGGAAGGAAAG